>JADPWL010003140.1:0-100001 GCA_019059595.1 Marasmia exigua | reverse complement strand
GTTAACTTTTGTTTGATTTTTTCACAGCTTAAAGGGACAGTAGACCTAGGTATTTGGTATAAATTTCAATTTGATACCTTTATTCGTTCGTGAGAAATAAAGTAGTAAATTTCATTTTATTGAAATATTTTTATTATTTTATATAACTAAAAAAATGTGATTTTCGCAATTTTTCCTATATTTGCATTATATGACAATGCTTCATGCCAAATTTCAAGATTCTGAGTTTACGGGAAGTACCCTGTAGGTTTTGATTCCTTTGCGAGTGTCGAAAATTTGATGAAAATATCGATATAATCGGCTGTATCTTTTGATTGCGTTGGCTTAGAAGTTTGATTTTTTCACAGCTTCAAGGGACAGTAGACCTGAGCAATTGATATAAATTTCAGCTTCATACCTCCACGCGTTCCTGAGAAAAAGGGTCTTGACAGACGGACGGACGGACGGACAACAAAGTGATCCTATAAGGGTTCCGTTTTTTCCTTTTGAGGTACGGAACCCTAAAAACATTAATTATAATAATAAATTTATAAACTATAAAAAATATGCTGTAAGAATTGGTTAAGAGGATGTAGGTACTTACTCTGTAAGCCACATTAAGATTTTCATCCAAAAAAATACAAAAAATATCTTGAAATAAAGAAAAACAATAGGTATTTATTAATTGCAAATATACAAAATGCTAATTTTAGGGTTTACCATACTTAGACCTGATATCTAGTAAGCAGTTTTTAGGATTCCGAAGCCAAATGGCAAATAACGGAACCCTTATAGATTCGTCATGACTGTCTGTCCGTCCGTCCGTCCGTCCGCCTGTATGTCACAGCCACTTTTCTCCGAAACTATAAAAGCTCTACTTTTGAAATTTGTTAAGTAGATGTATTCTGTAAACTGCATTAAGATTTTCATACAAAAATAGAAAAAAGATAGTAAATTTTTGGGGTTCCCCATACATGGAACTGAAACTCAAAAATATTTTTTTCATCAAATCCATACGTGTGGATAGTATGTATCTATGGATAGAGGTCTTAAAAAATATGTTGAGGTTTCTAAAATCATTTTTTTCTTAACTGAATAGTTTCTGTGCCCCCCCCCCCCCCCCCCCCCTCTAAAATCTTAAATAAGACTATGACAAACCTAAAAAAATGTATGACATAGTTTTTTTATTTTTATTTAAGACAGACAAGCATTTGACCTCAATCTCACCAATGAAATCTTCCAACGATAATTATTTTGAACGAAATCTAGCGAGTAGTTTTTTTTTAATACGCCATAAATCGTAAACCACATTCAAATCACTCTAGTATAAAAATATTTACAAAATACTGAAATTGTATATTTACATAATAATCAAAATCAATGGTTCGGAACTCTTCGTGCGTGAGTCCGACTCGCACTTGGCCGGCTTTTTAATACTTTGTAAATTATATCACTATACTATATATATATATTGTATTATAGTAAGTTAACATTCGTATATATTAGTGTATGATAATGTGTTTATTTATTTATTTATTATCTAGATATATGTATTTATACTATAAATTTACTTAATTAATATTCAAAATCAAAAGGATTGCACCACCCTCCCCTCTTCTATCTAATGTCCTTTACCTGAAGGTTGTCTGGTAGAGATCGCTCCCAGCGATAAGACCGCCTAAATTGTACATTGTATCTCTGTATACCTAGCTTTTAAGTTTTGTATGTTGTGCAATAAAGAGTATCTATCTATCTATACTTATAAGTATATACTTGTAAGTATCCTACGTAGTCTATTGCCTAAAGTACTATCATCATTCGCAACACCAACAATCCTTTTTGCCTAATCTAATGGTTGACTGGTAGAAAATGTCAATAGGCATTAAGTCCGCTATTGTACACATATCATTTTGTGCAATAAAGAATAAATAGGTACATAAACCTTTTAAGGTCCCAAGTTCACCGTAAGATAACCAGTGTGTTTGAGAGCTCCGCAAAGAAATATTAAAATTACTCGGTAAAAGTTATCATTTCAAAGTGGAAGTTATACCTTTTTAAAGTGCATGTTAACAATACAAACATTTTAGTGCTATTACTATTTAGTTTAAGTGGATATTACAAGTTCTATTAGTGTCTAAAAGCATCCTATCGTCGGTATTCTTAAAAAAATCAGCTGTGGTCATCTGATATTTGCCGGACGCTAGATGCGGTGCGTGACAAGTGCGAAGCGAGACTAGAAAGAGACAACGACTACCACCGCACCTGTGCGTTAACATAATCAAGCTAGCTTATACAGTGATTTTCGCCCGCTTCTTGTAAGAACTGCTGGTCGAGTGCGTAAGCGCGGCCGGACAAACGGACGCCAAACCAGAGGACCGAAGATCGAATCCGCCTAGTCTCATTCTACTTTTTGTACGAAATTAAATTTCTACATAAGTTTGCATTACATAAAATAAAGATGCAAAGAACTCCGCATAAAATACATGTTCAAGACCTAACAGCCCAAAGCAAAATAAATTAACTAAAGGAAAATGTTCTAATGATGATGACGATGGTAGTTGCGACGTAAATATTACTCAACGTGCGACCAAAAGGCATGCTCCGTCGTCCTCTCCAGGTACTACTATTCATCAGGACCAGCGGGAATCAGAATTAGCATCCAAAGATGACATCAGAGAAATAATATCAGATGTTGTTCAAAGCAAAATGATGTCAATAATCAGCGAAATTAGCAAGTCCGTTTCAAATTCTATAAAAACAGAACTATCAACAATCAAAAAAGATCTAGAGGACGTAAAAGATTCGATGTCCTACATGGAAGCAAAATACGAAGAGATTACGCAAGAACACCAAACGATGATTCAGAACGTTAAGACTTTAAAAGCCGAAAAACTAGAGCTCCAGAGTACTATAGTACAATTACAATCTAGAGTAAATGCACTTGAGCAAAACTCAAGAGCTAATAATTTAGAAATCCAATGCGTTCCCGAGAGGAAAAACGAAGACCTGAAAGCGGTAATTATCAATATATCTAAAACAGTTGGATGTCACTTAGAAGAAGAGAAAATCTATCAGTGTAGTCGTGTACCTAAGTTGGATAAATCTAACAATCGACCCAGATCCATCATTGCTCAACTTACGTCACCACAACTTCGTGATCACGTACTAGCCGGGGTCATAAAATTCAACAAATTTAATCCGGGAGACAAGCTGAATACCAATAATAACGGCATCGCAGGCGACAAGAAACCCGTGTACGTTGTGGAGCATCTATCAACAGGAAATAAAGCGCTGCATGCAGCAGCCAGAATCAAAGCCAGGGAAAAAAATTACAAATATATGGGTCAGAAATGGAAGAGTCTTTATGCGTAAGACAGACGAATCGACATATGTTTTTGTAAAGGACATGAACACTTTAAATAGCTTACCCTAACATGGGGCGTTACCTCATCACTATAGATTTTAAATGCATGTTTTATAAATTTTACATATATAACTAATAAAATTCAGTTCTCTAAACATATATTACCAGAATGTACGTGGTTTAAGAACAAAAACGACCGATTTCTTTACCAAAATATGTACCACTGATTATGATATTGTAGTCCTAACCGAAACCTGGTTGACAAATAGTATTCTGGATGCTGAACTGTTCGATGACAGGTACGTGGTTTACCGCAGGGATAGATATACAAGTAATAATAAAAAATCTGACGGAGGAGGAGTCCTAATGGCTGTCTTAAAAAAAATTGTCTCACATAGGAAGTCGAATTGGGAAAGTGAAGCGGAAGATCTCTGGGTGACCATAAACGTGCCTGTCAGCGACCATTCTCATGAAATAACTTTTTGTGTCACATATTTGCCTCCCCCTGTAACTACGGTAATGTTAGATAGTTTTTTAAGTAACTGTAACAAAGCTTTAGAAAAGAGTAAATCCAGTATCTGTATCATGGGAGATTTTAACTTGGGTCAAATAAAATGGAAAGAATCCGATAACCAAAATCCTAGTTCAACTATTATAGAGTCTGTTCTCAAAGATTTTATGGCCTTAAATGAACTTAAGCAGTTAAACGACATAAGAAACGAAGGTGGTAGAATCTTGGATCTCGTAATGACAAACATAAGTAATTTTAACATTTCAGCTGCTACTGATAACTTATCTAAAATTGATGTCCTACATCCTCCACTAGAATCAACCGTACAAATAACAACACAAGCATATCTGATGTATAACTGTAATAAACCTACTTATAACTTTCACAAGGCAGACTATGAAGCCATTAACAAATTCTTAAAAGATATAGCATGGAATAATGAACTGGCTAAAGTTAAAGATGTCAACGAAATGGTTAATTATTTCTACCTGGTAATTCAGGAATCTATACAGACATTTGTACCTACAAAAACTCATAAAAAACCTAAATACCCTCCTTGGTTTAACAATGACCTCGTCTGTTTGTTACGTGAAAAGAATTCTCTACGGCGTAAGTTCAAAATACACCAGAACCCTCTTGACGAAATTTCGTTCCAAATCATAAGGTCACGCTGTAAGAAATTGGCGTCAAAATGCTATAATGAATATTGGAATAAGATAGAAGAATCTGTTTTAAAAAATCCTAAACACTTTTGGTCAGCTATCAAATCAAAACGTAAAGGAGTGAGTTCCTATCCAGCAACCATGAAACATGACACGCAAATTGCATCCATGGGGGAAGACATTTGTGAATTATTTGCAAATTTTTTCTCATCAGTATACACTGAAGACAATAATACTACTCTCGATGAGGGTCCACAAAACCACAACGACGGTTTTCACTCAATAACTATCTCAAGTAGGCGTGACGATATCCTGCAAAGGCTTAAGGTACTGAACCCCAACAAAAGTCACGGAGCCGATGGAATTCCCGTTATTTATGTAAGGATGTGTGCGGAAAGCTTAGTTACTCCATTACGCATCATATACAACGCCTCCCTTAGTTCTGGTATTTTTCCACATAAATGGAAAGTAGCTAAAGTTGTCCCAATTCACAAAGGTGGTGATCAGGCTAGTATTAGCGAGTACCGTCCCATCTCCCTTCTGAGCGTGTTTGCAAAAATATTTGAAGCCCTTATTTGCCCTAAAATACAAAACCATTGTAAACAGATTTTTACTGAGCACCAGCACGGGTTCATTGAAGCTAGATCGACCAGTACCAACTTAGTATGTTTTGAAGACTTTTTGTCGCGTTCCATAGATGCTCAAAAACAAATTGATATAGTATACACAGATTTTAGCAAAGCCTTCGACAGAGTTAGCCACAGGGTACTTGTTAACAAGTTAAAATGCTTAGGTTTTGATGGGCCTGTGTTAAACTGGTTGAACTCCTATCTGCATAATATTTTATGTGGTCGTCAATGGGTACAGCTCTAGCGAGCGTGACATATCCTCAGGGGTGCCTCAAGGGTCGCACCTGGGACCGGTTCTATTTAACTTGTTCATAAATGATCTACCAAACTGCTTTAACTATTCAAACTGCTTTTTGTACGCCGATGATCTGAAGTTGGGTCGCGTTATAGATTCCAAGAATGATGCTGTAAAACTTCAGGAGGACCTGGACAGATTAGTCCAATGGTGTAAACGTAACGCAATGAGTCTCAACTTATCAAAATGCCAGCAAGTTCACTTTACGCGTAAACAGAACTTTCTTCAGACGCAATACTACTTACAGAACGTTGCGTTGGAAACCACCAATATAGTCAGGGATCTAGGCGTCTACTTCGATCAAAAGCTCACGTTTGTACCCCATATCGAAAAAATAGCGAACAAAGCATCCAAGGCGCTGGGATTTGTTATACGCAATGGGAAAATGTTCAAAAACAATCAAACAAAGATTATACTGTACAATACATATGTCCGTATATGGCAGTATCGTGTGGCGCCCTCACTACGCAACTAATATGCTCAGGCTGGAGCGTATTCAAAAAAGATTTATGTGGCACTTGGCGTTTTCCGAGGGAATAGCTAAGAAAATAAGAGCTTACGGGGATAGGCTCAAATACTTTAAAATGATTACACTAGAGAAAAGACGGGACCTTTTAGATATAACGTTCCTGCATAAAGTGCTCACTAGTAAAATAGACTGTCCTTCCCTACTCTCACTATTTAGCCTAAGAGTACCTCGTAGAGTCCCTCGAAAACCTATAACGCCCCTTTGCCCTCCCCTCCGCCGCACAGTCTTTGGTGCCAACTCTGCCATTCCTCGCCTTTCTTAGATTCTAAATCACCACAGTAGCCAAGTTGACGTCTTCCATGATACAGTAAATAAAGTACGTAAATTAATTTTAAGCACAAAATAGCTCTCACCTTAAATTATAAAATAGTCATAAGTCTAATGTTTTATCCGCACACATAGTTTTAAACAAACAAGTGGAGTTTACTTGTAATAGGTTTATATATTAAGCAAGTATGTCATATCTTCTTTTATTTAAGTTAGAGTTAATATGTAAACTGTAAGTAAACCTAAATATATAAAATAAAAAAATAAAGGTCGAGTGCGACTCGCACTCCGGCGAAATACAAGCTCCTTTAAATAATTTTGTTTCTGTTTGTCCTTCCAATAATGTGAGTACTGTTCTATTTGTATTGATTAAAATATTTTTTTAGGACGATCAAATCATTAAGCAAGTATCACAAGCTTCACATTGTTTACCAAATTCATCGCAAAATATATTTTTGGAAAAGATGGAAATCTGCAAGGAATCCGTTTCCCGTTGTGATGGTAAACCAATTCCAGATATATATAATGACACATTAACAGAAATAGAAAATAGTGGATTAAATATTGTATTCGATGTGTCACCGTTTAAAAACATAAAATCGGGATTATATAAAAGGCGAAATCGGAGTCTCGGCGTAACTAAAATTATACATAAAGACGCAGCTGACATTGAAATTCCTTTGCAATTTAAAGATTTTCTGTTAGCTGACTACCAGCACAATGACATTCGAATACTATTGTTCTGTACCGAAGATGCAAAAAGTCAAATATGTGAAGTCGACAATTTTTTTGGGGATGGAACTTTTAAAATTTGTCCTTAACCATTCCACCAAGTTTATGGCATACGTGGGGAAACAGGAAGCACTAATACGAATACAGAAGTTACTCCATTTATTTACGCACTTATGTCCCATAAAACATTTGAGGCATATGTTGCGTTATTTGAGATGATAAAATCTCAAATTCCAAATTGGAACCCAAAAAAATTTATTACAGATTTTGAAGAGGGCGCAATGAAAGCAATCAAATTTGTGTATCCTAATGTCATAACAAAAGGATGTTGGTTTCATTTTAAAACATGCCTTCGAAGGAAAGCCAAAAGCTTAAATCTACATAAAGACAAACATGCTCGTCGATGCATTTCACTATGTGGTACGATGGCTTTGCTCCCAGAAGACTATGTTTCAAAAGGCTGGGACTACATAAAAAATGAATTTTCTGCCTATCCCAAACTTGCGCCGTTTTTAAAATATGTAGAAACATTTTGGATGCGTAAAAGTTTTATAAAAATCTGGTGTGTTGGCAATGATAGACACCGAACTAATAATTTTGTCGAAGGATGGCATCATAAATTGAATAATTCTTTCTGAAGAAATAATTCAAATCTCATCCAAGTGCTACATGTCTTAAAGAAAGACGCTACTCTAAATTATGTAAGGTTGCGGCAAAAATCATGTCAAGATTTGACAATTCAACCTTCGACGTCAAATCGTTGCAAACAAGCCATACTCCTTGATGATTTGATTATCAAATGCAGGTTATTAAATAAATAAATAAAATAAAAATTGTTTATTTCAGAGCACAGTTTTTGATCCATAGAGTGTTAGTAACAAAATGACTTAAAATTATATTAGTAGGTACATATCGACAAAATAAAATGCAATAAAATAAAATAAAATTAAAAAATTAAAAAAAGAGAGAGGTTGCTAGGAGTTACCAAAGAAACTGGTTTCAGTGGTCACTCTTCGCACCAGGCACTTCCATAGCGGTGAGTTGTACCTATCCGCTAGAGTCATCAGGATGGTGTTGCGGCTGTCCCTCACCCTGCGGACCAGTGACGCGGTCTTTTTTCGGATTATGGCCGTAAAGCCATCAATTTGGAATTCCGCGAACATCCCCGACGCGCTACAAAAGCGAGGCAGCCCCAACATCATCCTGAAGATGTTATTATATTGGACTCTGAGTGTGTCTAGGGGTCTTTTCGAATACGTAGCCCATAGACTTCCCGTGTACATGTTTAGGCAATATGCTTTAAAGAGCGTGACCTTAACTTGTTCAGTACAGCGGGAAAATCTACGGACCAGCATATTCCCTCGAACCGCAAGAGCCCTCCGCTCCCTTTCTATGTCTGCGTCATCTTTAAGGTCATCAGTAATAATATGTTCTAGATATTTGAATTGTGTATCAATGTTTATATCTTTCCCGTTCAGTGTAACGTTGCAAGTGTTATCGGGATTTTTACTTTTGGCCTTAAAGATCACACATTTGGTTTTCCTAGTGTTATACACAAGTCCATGATCAGATGCGTACCTCTCACAGACTCGTAGCATCTCTTCAAGACCTCCCACAGTGGGGCTGAGCAGCACCATATCATCCGCATAACTTAAATTATTGATACTGACGCCGTCAATTCGACAACCGACACGCAGCTTGCTTAGCTCCACTATGAGATCATTTACATAAATATTGAAGAGGGTAGGAGACGTTAAGCCCCCCTGCCTCACTCCACTCTCCAACAGATATGCATCGGATACAGCATTTGCCCACCTTACAACATTGGTTTGATTTGAGTACCAGAACTAAAGTATATTCAGGATATCAGCCGGTACACCCCTGTCTCCCAGCTTTTTCCAGAGTACGTCGTAAGATACTAAGTCGAAGGCTTTAGAGAGGTCAAGGAAACAGGCGTATATCGGCGTCCTGCGGTTCGTGTAGTATTGCACAGTATGCTTTAAACTTGCTATCGCAGATTCAGTGGAAAGTCCGGGCCGAAACCCGAACTGTGCATCATGTAGTTTGGAGTATTTCTCCAGGCAAGAGTTAAGCACACTGTCCAACACCTTAGCAATCGTAGTTGCCAACGATATGGGACGATAGTTCTCTTTGTCGAAGACATCACCCGTCTTGTCCTTCACAATGGGCACTACCGTGGTTTTAAGTAAGTCATGCGGTAAATAAGAGTGACTCAGGCACAATGTGAAGAACAAGGCCAACACCCCCGCCAAGTGAACCCCTGCATGTTTTAAATGCTCAATGCTTATGTGGTCGTGTCCAGGAGACTTGCCACCACTCATTCCCTTTAGTGCGCCTCTTACCTGCGCAGCAGTAATATTAGTCAGTGGCAAACCCCCCACACACCCATCCACCGCACTAAGTGTGGAGTCAGAGGGCCCCAATGGAGACCTTACCTTAAAATGACCCATGAACATATTAGCTATGTCCACAGGCTCATTTACTCCCCCAACGCTAGCAGGGAGGCCAGGCCCAACGTCCAGTTTTCTTGTGGCCTTCCAGAAACTACTAAAATTTTTTGCCGACCTATGCTTGGCCAATACTTTCATTTTCAGTTGTTCATGGTTTCGCTGAAACCATTTTAATCGACTTTTAAACACTTTGCGAGTCTCATTCATTAGGTCGTAAATTCTACCCGACGTAGGTCGATTGTAGGAAATCCATGCGCATCATGGACATGATTATTCCAACCACATAATTGTTTACTTTTGTTTGAGGAACTACGCTTTGTACATGTCTTACTAGCCGCCTCACCCAGAGCATATACGATATTTCGATACAAACGATTCAGAACCTGCTTGTGCTCTTCTGAGTGGCAGGATCCCCGACTGCAATCCCTAAAGTCGAAAGGAAAATTAATTTCACGCAGTTTAGCGTGACATAGTTCGCGATATTTGGATGTCTGTATTTCATCCCTCTCACCCCATAGTATCGAGCTACGGCTTAGATTGCGTGTGACAAGTTTAGGTCTCACGGTACTTACATCACATGTTATCACCAGAGGCAAGTGGTCTGAAACAAAGACATCCTCCACAACCTCTACGCCAACCATTGATTTCAATGCCGACTCTGAAACAACACAGTGGTCCAGCCATCGCCTGCAGCCATGCGCCGCACTCACGTATGTGTAGGCGCCTGATTGCAAGCCCAGCTTTTTCACGTCCGCACACGTCCAGCTTTGGTCAGCACAAAAATTATTTAACTCATCATAAAATAATTCACCTGGGTGAGCATTAAAATCTCCCATTATAAATACACACTCGACCCTTTCACTTTCTACAATTGCACTAACTTCCCCCAATGTTTCTGTAAAACTATTTAAATTATCCAC
This sequence comes from Marasmia exigua, assembly GCA_019059595.1. Lineage (NCBI taxonomy): Eukaryota > Metazoa > Arthropoda > Insecta > Lepidoptera > Crambidae > Marasmia > Marasmia exigua. The sequence continues at coordinate 89,642 of JADPWL010003140.1, read as the reverse complement.
CGAGTCAGTTGGCATGTAACCAGAAAATACAATAAAAGAACGCTGTGCCGTAGTAAGTCTAATGGCGGCTAGACGGACACTTTTACACATTACAACAGTTACATTTTCAAAAACTCCTTTTCGCCACAGTAATGCCACCCCCCCCCCCATGTGGTCTACCCCTTAGCAAACCCGTCGATATATCAACAGCGGATTTACCTGTGTACTCAAAGTTCTCTGATATATTTCCCAAAAAAGGCACATCACATGGCAGAAGACATGTCTCCTGCAGTGCTATTATATCCGAGGTCTTACACATATTATGGATATCATCCAACGACCTCTTAACAAAAAACAATTAAAACTAGCTAGTGTAATGTCATTATTATTATTTTGTACATTCATCAGAAACAGGTGTGTTAACTTTAACTGATTTACAATTATGTTTGTATTGGAAATTTACAAAACGCCTAAATCGACGGTCCCTACGTATAAACGGACATGTCCAAAATGCCAAAAAATTTTTATTGCATAAATGGCTTCAGATTGCCTATACTCTCATATCCATATAAGATTTTTTTTTAAATATCATAAGGTCAGCTCAGTATACAAATCGTATAAAAGGACAAGTATAATCATTTAATCAAAAGTGGGCCGTAGACACAGTTATGTATACATGTCGTCAAATACTTCGTTTGAAAATCCGCGCCACTCGACGCGCGCTGGTTCTTGTGCGGGTAATGTCATTCATAAGGAATTCTTGTTGATACCTGTTTGCCCGGCAAGATAAATTGTACCGTGCTGTTTTGTGTTTTGGGATTGAGTTTTAAGTAGTATATATTTGCAATATTATGAAAAAATCATGAATAGCAATAGATCAAGGTTATTGGTGGATATTGCAAACTCCAGAAATAATGTTCTTTGCATTTCCGAAGCACAAGATTTAATTAATTATATCGATGAAGTTCACGAGGGTAAGTAGATAATCAAATGTAATTTTATTTTATCTTAGATGTAAAAAAAAGCCATAACTATATTTCGTTGTTTTACTAACCTGTAAAGGTGAGTGAACGACTTAAAAGCGGTCATGTCAGACATGTCCGTTTATACTGCAATTTTTTTTTAAAGTATATGGGTCATATCTGATATCACCGTAGTTACGTCGGGTTTTTTACTGCTGTAAATAAATTGATTAGCTATAGGTAAACTAATTAATTTTACTTCAAAATAAATAATTTAACACAGAATAAGCAGTTTTTTGTATCAACTACGTATTTGCAGTCATGTCTTACATGGCTGTTTGTACGTGTAAGTAATCAATATATTTACGGATTTGTTTTCATTTACGTTTAAGTGTTTCAAGTATGAACATTTTTTTTTCTTTACTTAACTTATCAAGAAAAGGAATTGCTTTTCAAACAAGGATAATGTATAAAACCATTACAAATGGTAAACTTAATATATTTTATATATTAATATTACAGTGTTTAAGTGTGGGTTTAGAGTATAACAGATTAATATAGTAAATCGGTTTTATTTTTTAGAGACGCAAGTGTATGCTGAAAATAATAACTCACTGGATTTTAAAAACCAGATTTTGGAAGTAGCCAGCCATATAAGACAAGACGTTGAAGCACAAAATGATTTCGAACAAAATCACAAAGATTTAACACAAGATGTTGATGAACAAAATAATTGCGAACAAAATTATACATCTAATAATATATTATCACAATCTGATCTAAATTATATAATTGAAACTGTAGGGGAGATTTCAGATAACGATATTGAACAGTGTACTGAAAATTTAACTTTTAACATATCCGTGAGTGAAAATGAAGCTTGTCAACTAATATCTAATCATTCCAATCCAGAAAATGAATCTGACAATGCAAATAATTTGTCAGCTAAAATATTATCATATTCCAATCCATTAGATTCAACACCAATACCTAGCCCATATACAACGTTTGGGGATGTTGATGATGACGGCAAGGATTTGAGCGAAAGCACTACATTTTTTTCTGATACAACCGTTAGATCAAGCCCTTTAGGGTCCAGTGAAATGTCTGGTTCTTCAACCCCACATAGGTCAAGGAAAAAGCGCCAGTATGTAAAAAAAGCAATAACAAAGAACAGAATTATTAATAAATCTAATTGGATAGATGTGAAGAGAAAATTACTTGTCAATTTAGGTGAAGCTCATATATCTCGTTCTAGAAAGCAACAAACCGAAAAAGAATTAAAGGTCCCGTGTAAATCTAATTGTCGATTAAAGTGTTCCAAAAAGCTTGACACAGAAACCCGCCAAAACATTTTTAAAAAGTTTTGGAAACTTGGTGATCACGCTCATCAGTGGTCTTTTATTTCGTCACATATAAAGCAAATAAGAAAAAAACAATGGACACAGGATTCCAAACGCTTAAATGTTTACCAGTTTTTTTTGCCGCTTTTATCTGACAATGGAAACAGTGAAAAAAATATGGTGTGTAAAACTATGTTTCGAAACACGCTTTCTGTCAGTAACACTTTTATAGAATCCGCCATTGCTAAATACGATAAAAATACAGGTATTTGCACAAAAGATATGAGAGGTTTTCACAAAAATCATCCAACCATAATAAATGCTGCAATGAAACAGACTGTGGTACAACATGTAAAAAGCTTTGCACCCGTAGAAAGTCATTACACGCGCAAAGACTCTAATAAAAAATATTTAGATAGTGAGATGACTTTTAAAAAATTGTACGATCTTTATTTGATTTGGTGTAAAGAGCAAAGCATAACTGAAAATATAGCTACTTCTGTAAGGCAATACAAAGATATTGTTAACATGGAACTAAATATTGCTTTTCACATTCCAAAAAAGGATCAATGTGACTTATGTCACGCTATGAAAAACAATAGTGCCCCAACTAATGACGATAAGCTGAAACATAAGACACACAGACAACAAAAAGCTTGCCAGACAATTAAAAAATATTGATAAAATTGAAGCTCAATCAAACGAATCGGATATTTGCACAGCTATGTTTGATTTCCAAAAAATAAATAATACCCCTCATGGTGAAATTAGCGTACTGTATTATAAAAGGAAACTGTCAGTATATAATTTTACAATTTTCAATGCTGGATCAAAAGAAGCTGCATGTTACATGTGGGATGAGACAGTAGCAAAACGTGGCGCAAATGAAGTGACAAGTTGCTTATTCTCATTCATTAGCGACAAAGCTAAGGCTGGTGTCAAAGATTTTCGGTTCTGGTCTGACAACTGTGCAGGCCAGAATCGCAATCGAATTGTTTTTTTCATGTACCTTTATGTAAGCAACTTGTTTAAGATTGACGTGTGCCATAGATTTTTGGAAAAAGGCCATACACAGAATGAGGCAGACAGCGTACATGCTCTAATAGAACGAACAGCAAAAAACAAACTTATTTACATACCAGATCAATGGTATACACTGGTTCATGTGGCAAAACAGAATGGTTCACCATACACAGTCATAGAAGTGGATCAAGAAATGGTGTTTGATTTTAAAGCTTGGCTACATATAAAAAACTGGGTGAAAGATACAAATTCAGAGAAAATCTCTTGGACTAAGATAAGAGAAGTAAAAATTCAGGGGACTCATCCGGATCTAATCGAATTCAAATATGTTTTTTTTGAAGAAAATTATAGAAAATTATACTGTGGTAATAATCTGAAATTGACAAGAGGGAGAAAAAAGAAAGAGCAAGAACTACTATTAGAAAATTGTACGAAGAGCCCATTCCTATAACTGATGTAAAATATAAAGACTTGATATACTTATGCGAAACATTGATTATACCGAAAAAGTATCACAATTTCTATATTAATCTTAAACACTGCAAAGAAAACCAGCCTAATAACGAAGATGATGAATAAGATTGTTAATCCCTTTTTTTATTTTCAATTTATTATTTAAAAACTTAAAACAAGAATTATGTTTTGTGGTCAATTTACAATGATTAGTAAAACGTTTAAGATAAATAAAAAAGAGTGTGATATTTAAGTTGATGTTATTCAGCTAATAAAGCTAAGTAAATTAAGATAATTAAGCTATAATGGTGATTTTGACTGTGATTTCTAATGGTAAATTAGTTCCTATTTCAGTAAAACTGCATTAAAAAATACATAAGTATTGTTCAGAAGATATCTTATTTAACAATATATTGTTTGATTAAAACCCGTTTCATTAATATAATATTATAACAAAATCTTAGTTTTATTTAAGGACATGTCTTTTTCTACTATGCAGTAAGTAGGCCTACGCTTTTTTATCACCACCACGTATAAAAAGACATGTTACTATTCATGTATTCTGATCTTAACATATAACTGTAAATAGATTTTTACGGATTGCTTTGTAAATAAAGTCATAATTACACATTTTCGTAAAAAAAAATGTTAAATTCGTTTTAAAAACAACGATTTATTATTCCCGCTGTATAAACAGGCATCTTAGATTTGTCCGACTTGACTTTTTTTTAATGACAGTGTAGAAACAGTTATCTAGCAGTTTTATTGGGAAATTGTGATAAAAATACATATGTATAAATACTGCTAAATGCGTTCTAATGCTCATAAAATATTAGTGAAAAGATATATTTATAATATTGATTAGATTTTTTTTCAGAGCAAAATGAACCTTAATTCCGCTCTCCTGTAAACCTACGTTTTTGACATGTCCGTTTATACGCAGGGACCGTCGAAATGTTACACCACTAGGCCAGAAATCGTCTTTTAAAAATAATTCTAGATTGCTTCTCGATACATACAGTTTATAGGAGTTATAGCCTTTGGCTTTTCGCATATTTATCAATTTAAGGGATACACTTTCACTTGTTTTTTCTTTTATATAGTTAATAATATCATTTACACTAGCTTCCTTACTGACATTAGAAATCAACAAAGGAACTTTTATATCCGCAGCCTTGAACTTGCCATCAGTCGAAGTTGGAGCAATACCTCTCTGACCTATTAATCGATATGGTTTTCTCTTGGATTTATTATGCACTAATTGCCATTCCGAATCCACTACCACTTCGTCACTTCTCACATTTGACTCACCACTACTCACGCGCACCTGCGAATGTATCGGGCTCACGGTAACACGTGCACTGGGCCTAGATAGTGATGGGACTCGAGTTACTCTTCACTTGAGTGACTCGAGTAGTTTTTATGTTACTCGCACTCGAGTAAAATTTTTGGTCACTCGATTTTCGAGTGACTCGAGTCGACTCGAATTACGAGTGACTCGAGTTGACTCGTACCTCTCGAGTGGTTAATATCGAGCCGAGTGGGAAATTCCAGTTGCTACACGTTTACCCGCTATAGGTTCTCTTTGAAATTACGTAGAAATCTATATGTGTGAGTTGTTACTATTTAATGTTCTGGTTATTTTTGACTGTGTGTGTGTCATTACTAAGTGGTTAAAATGAGTAAAAGTGTAAAAAAAGCAATTGTGTGGTCATTTTTTGACAAAAATTTAGAACAAAAAACCGTTATTTGTAAATTTTGCAAAAAAAAGCTACAAAGATTTTGGTAATACAACTAACTTGATTTCTCATATGAAAAATAAACATCCAGTTCAGTACAAGGATAGCAATGGTGAATATAGTTCTTCACAAACATGTTCTACGACTACGAGTGAAGGTGAGAGTTCTGCTTCCACGTCTGTTGCTAACAATCCTATTTCGAAGAAACGACGTTATCAGTAATTACAGCTTGCAAAGACAAATGCTTCACTTACTAAGCAAAATGAAAAGAGAATTTCTTTAGCTCTTACTAAAATGATTTGTCAAGACTTGCAACCTCTACAAATAGTGGAAAATAAAGGCTTTATTAATTTTTGCCATGAAATGAATTCTGATTATGGTTTACCCAGCAGGAAATCTTTAAGGGACAAAATTCTTCCTGATGCTTATCATGCCGCATGCACTGTAATTGTAGATATTCTACATTTAGTTGAATATATGGCTGCTACAACAGATTTATGGACTTCTGACAGTAACAAAGCATACCTACTGTTACAATACATTTCATTCATAAATCAAAACTTTTTTCGCAAACTATTTGTACTCGAGAGGTCACGGAGGCACATTCTTCCACTATTTTAGCGAGTGCGCTGAGGTCGATATTTGATGAGTGGTAAATAACAGAAAAAATTGTGACTATAGTATCCGATAATGCTGCAAATATAAAGAAAGCTATTTCTGAATATTTAAATAAGAGGAACCACTACTGTGTAGCTCACACTTTGAACTTGGCGATCATTGATTGTAAGAAAGCTAACCCTGAATTTATGGAAATTATAAATAAATACCAATCCATAGTCACATATTTCAAACAAAGCACCAAAGCGTCTTACAAACTTATGGAAATGCAACGTACAATGGATATGGAATGTATCAAATTAAAGCAAGATGTTCCAACGCGCTGGAATTCCACATATTTAATGCTTGAGAGAATGCTCAAAATTAAAACTGCTTTATCTGCAACTATGTCCGATATGCCTGGTTCGCCAAATAATTTACATAACTTTGAATGGGAAGTGGTTCAAGAATGCGTAGATCTCGTAGGGCCTCTTGAAAAACTTACTGCAGCTTTATCCGGAGAGAAATGTCCAACATTGTCTTCAGCGATTCCTTTGATTAGAAATGTTCAAGCAGCACTGGTAAAAAAGATCGTTAATACAGGCATTGGTCAAGAACTGAAAAAATCTTTATTAGATGCTGTTGATAAACGGTTAGGTATATTAGAATCAAACAAAACTGCAGCTAAATCTACGTACTTGGATCCCAGATATAAGAAAATTGGTTTTGGTGTAGAATCTAATGCTGATAGGGCTATGCAATTCGTTATTGATGAAATTGAATCTATCTCTATATCCACAAATTCAGATAACATCAGGACAGAATCGGAACCTTTTTCGTCAAGCCAATCTCAATTAGCAAATAAGGACGTGAATGATTTATGGGAACATTTTGATGCAAAACTTTCGGAACGTACTACAAATCAAACATCATTCGCTTCGGCTATTATAATGGTGAAACAATACAATGACGAAGAATACTTAGATAGAAATGATGATCCTATTGCTTACTGGGAGAAAAGGAAACTGATTATGCCAATGCTGTATAAATTAGCTATGAAATATTTATGCATTCCAGCGACTTCTGTTCCTTCGGAACGAGTTTTTTCTAAAGCTGCGCTGATATGCAATCAAAGAAGAAACCGTTTGGAAGGAAAAAAAAATGATGAAATAATTTTTTTAAGTAGCTATTGTAATAACCATACGCAAATAGTAATATTTATAATCTGTTAAACGTAGCTAACCAAACGTAATTGACAAGTACAGAGAATAAAATAATGTACCTGAGTCACAATGTTGACATCTAACTTAACCTATAAATGTATGGAAATTGCATGTGGCTAGCTACAGACAACAAGAATGTAGTTGAGCATCAGGGGGGATGATCATTGGTGTCAAGAGGTACGAACAAGGTGTGAGGAATATAAAAAGGAATAAACCCAAAATGTTTCAGATATAATTCTTTTATTTTAACAACATCTCCTGGAAACATTACACGGCGCAGTCAACTCAAGAACCTCAAGAAAGAAATGCTAAATGAAGTAATTGAAGAAATGGCCTCTCCCCTGGAATTTCAGATGCCTCAGCCACTGCAACTCGATGCAGTGGGTGATATGCTCATAAAATGGAGAAATTTTAAGCAACAACTTGCCGTATTTATATTAGCAGGTCTGGAGAGAGTATCTGAAAAAAGAAAGTCAGCAATCTTACTAAACTGCATCGGGTAAGAAGGTCAAAATATATATTTCAACATCTTAAAGAAAAGTGAAGAAACCCCATCATAACAAGATCTCCTAAAAGAATTTGATGCATACTTTGAACCTAAGCAAAATGAGCTCATACCTTCAACTTTAATAACAGAAATCAAGAGGAAGGTGAAAAGTTTGACTGTTTCTATTCAGAAATAATAAAAAATTGCAATTACCAAGAGCAAGAAAACAGAATGTTAAGGGACAGAATCGTCTTGGGTATTAGGGACAAAAATCTGCAACGAAAATTACTGAAAAAGAGGGATTTGACTTTGGATTCTGCGGTGGACAGTTGCCGAGCAGCAGAGTTATCACAGGAACATGCCAAGCTGATACAAAAACAGGATGAATTGATGAAAGTTGATGCCGTGCACACTCAAAAGAATGAAGCTAAGTATAAAACTAATTTTAACAAAACTTACAATCAGAAAGGTGTAAATAAATACAGCAAAAACTTTTACAATTGTAAAAAATGTAATAGGGAACATAGACCGAGGCAGTGCCCGGCTTTTGGAAAAACCTGTGCAATTTGCAATAAACAGAATCATTTTGCTCAAGAATGTAGAAACAAAAAAGTAGATTTGATTGACAAAGAAGAAAACATTGATAGTCATTATGTACATGATTTATGACTAACTAAAGTTTGCCATTCAATAGGAAGTAAAAACTACAAGTGTCAGAATGAATGGCTAACAGTTTTAAGAACTGAAAATAAAAAGGTGTCATATAAATGTGACACTGGGGCTCAAGTTAATGTAATGTCAGTAAAAGATCTTAAATTAATTGTCAATGATGAAACTCATAAGTGGGCTGAGACAAACATTTTATTAGAAGCATTTGGGGGAAATAAAATAAAACCATTAGGCAAGGTAATATTAAAAATACATCTTAGTGATGAAATTAACAAGGTTCCAACTGAGTTTATAATAATAAAAGAAAATGTTCGTCCAATCTTGGGTCTGAATTCATTAGTAGAATTGAAACTGTTACACTTAAAAAATAGTAAGATCAATTCTGTAACATGTAATAATAATAATATTAACAGCATTAATACACAAAGTAAAGATAAAATTATTAATCAATATCGTGAACTCTTCCAGGGCATAGGATAATTCAAAACACCGTTGGAACTGCACATTCAACCGAATGCATACATTGTGGTCAAACCCCCTCGACGTGTACCACATGCCCTGTTAAATCGTTTGCGGGATAAACTGAGAAGCCTTGAAGAAAGACAGATTATTGAGAAAGTCGAACATCCAAAGTCATTTGTAAGTAATCTTGTAATAATTGAAAAAAATGATGGTAGTTTAAGAATCTGTCTAGATCCACAAGAATTGAACAAAGTGTTAATAAGAGAGCATCACTTAATTCCAAAATTAGAGGAAATGATTAATAAATTAAGTAATAAGGCATTATTTTCAGTACTAGATCTATGTACTTTTAGTACTCCGTATGGCTGTTATAAATTTTTAAGACTCCCATTCGGTTTATCAGTGGCTAGTGAAATATTTCAAAAATATAGTGAGAAAACTTTCGGTGACATACCTGGAACACTAATATACTGCGATGATCTGATGATCTGTGCTGAAAATGAAGCCGAACATGATAGAATATTAAAATGTGTACTAGAACGGGCTAAACAAAATAATGTAAAGTTTAACAAAAATAAATTTCAATACAAATTACCCGAAGTAAGATATTTTGGCCACATCTTTTCTAAAGCAGGAATGAAAATTGATCCTGACAGAATTAAAGCCATTATGAATATTAAAAATCCAAGCAATAAAAAAGAGTTACAAATATTTTTGGGAATGATCAATTATTTAAGAAAGTTTATAAACAACCTTGCTGACCTTACCACAATATTAAATTCTCTCTTAAAAAAGGACGTGTGCTGGCTATGGACGGACCTGCATGAAAATGCCTTCAATAATATAAAAAAATGCATAAGTGCAGCACCAGTTTTACAAAATTTTGACTCTTCATTGCCTATCACCATTCAGCGTGATGCAAGTAAAGATGGATTAGGCTGTTGTTTAATGCAAAACGGAAAACCCATCAGTTACGCCTCTAGAAGTCTCACTAATGCAGAGAAAAATTTTGCACAAATAGAAAAAGAATTACTTAGTGTTGTATGGGCAACAAAGAAATTTCATTATTTTATCTATGGTAAAAAAGTTATAGTACTCAATGACCATAAACCTTTAGAAAGCATTTTGAAAAAGGGCATTCATGCAATTCCGTCAGTAAGATTGCAGAGATTAAAATTAAAACTGCTGAAGTATGATGTAGAGTTTAAATACCTTAAAGGGCGATTAATGCATATTGCAGATTTGTTATCACGGTCGTATCTAAATGAAAATGATGATGAACAATCGTACATGTTACAATAAATACATTGTATAGGCTTAGCAAATTATTTGCAATGTACTGATGAACAAAAACAACAACTAACATCGGAAACATCCAAGGATGTAGAGCTTTCAAAGTTAAGTGTTTTCACACAGAATGGCTGGCCAGATAAAAATATACCAGATAACCTAAAACATTACTTTAAACTAAGAGATAAAATAACAATTGATCAACAACTCCTATTCATGAATGAGAGTTTAATAGTACCACAAGCATTAAGATTAACAATATTAAATAAAATGCATGAAGGTCATTTAGGAATAACAAAAATGAAACAAGTTGCTAGATCTCTGTATTATTGGCCTAACATTGACTCTCATATAGAAACTTTAGTAAAAAAATGCTTTATCTGTCAAACATACCAAAACAATAATGTAAAAGAACCGTTGTTGTTACATAGTATCCCAAAGTTGCCATTTTCAAAGCTTGGAATTGATATTATGGATATTAAGAGAAAAAGTTATCTGGTCATCTATGATTATACAACGAAGTGGCTAGATATTAAATTAATTAATAGCAAATCTGCACATAGCATAATCAATGCATTAATAGATGTGTTCTCATGTTTTGGTTTACCGTCTGAGATTGTATGGGATCATGTTCCATTTGACTCTCTTCAGTGTAGGAAATTTGCTGATGAATGGGGTTTTAAGTTTAATTATTCCAGCCCCAGATACCCACAATCAAACGGTATGTCGGAACGTGGAGTGCAAATAGCTAAAAAGATGCTAATTAAATGTAATGAAGATAAAACTGACTTTAGAATAGCCCTACTACAATACAGGTCATCACCAGTTTGTGGCACACAATTTACACCCTCACAGCTAATGATGTGTAGGAATCTGAAAACAAAGTTACCTTCTAGTTATAAATATTTACAACCAAAGTTAAATTGTAATGTTGAGACTGAAATGAATTAGACTATAGATAGAAACATAAGTAATTACAATAAAAAGGTAAAAGAAAAGGACAGCTTTAAAATAAATCAAAAAGTTTGGTTCAAAAAAGATCCCCAAAAGGAATGGATTCAGGGCACTATTGTAACTAACAATAATTAAAGATCGTACAGTATTAAAGATTGTAATGGATGTGTGTACATTAGAACTTCTTATCATATTCGACCTCAATAATCTGATAATAAGGTATGAGTGTGCAGTTCGGTGAAAATAAACATAATATTTTAAATGTAAGATAGATATTAATAAGTCATACATAATAAGAAAAGAAAGGGAAAATATAGTTTTAAGTTGTCAATATTTAGTATGTAAAATTTCGTATATCTCTGTAACTGTAACATGATTGGTTGCTAAACAATCTTGTTTTATTATATTTTTTTTTCAAGTTCTTTGAAAGGGGTATGATGTAATAACCATACGCAAATAGTAATATTTATAATCTGTTAAACGTAGCTAACCAAACGTAGTTGACAAGTACAGAGAATAAAATAATGTACCTGAGTCACAATGTTGACATCTAACTTAACCTATAAATGTATGGAAATTGCATGTGGCTAGCTACAGACAACAAGAATGTAGTTGAGCATCAGGGGGAATGATCATTGGTGTCAAGAGGCACGAACAAGGTGTGAGGAATATAATAAGGAATGTGTGTCAAAAAAAATAAAAATGTTTCAAATATAATTCTTTTATTTTAACAACATCTCCTGGAAACATTACAGCTATTATAGCAATTTCAGTTAAATTAGTTATCTAATCAAAAATATATTTTTTTGTTCCTTTGTTAAGCTTATTGAAGCAATTTCAGTTAAACTTTTTATATTAAATAAAAAGTTTAACTGATTTCAGTTAAACTTTTTATATTAAATAAAAAGTTTAACTGAAAATAATATAAATTATTTCTGTTCTTTTGTTGAGTTTATTTTAATTTAATATCAACATTATTAAGTATAATCAAAGAAGAAACGAAGTAAAGAAAAATCAAAATATATTTTTAAGTAGTACAGCAATATCAGTTAAATTGGTTATCCGATTAAAAATGCATTATGTATGTTCTTTTGTAGAGTTTATTGCAGCGAATTTTGTTTAATGATAAAAAATACGTTGTTTCTGTTCTTTTGTGGAGTATATTTAAGTTTATAACAGCAATTTCAGGTAAATTAGTTATATGATTAAAATAGGTACGTTATTTCTGTTGTTTCGTAGAGTTAATTAAAGTTTCATATCTGCACATTATGTAATCAAAGAAGACCGTTTGGAAGAAAAAAATGTAACAATTTTTATTTGAATAACTACGAGTATTACAACAATTTCAGTTAATTTTGTTATCTGATTTAAAATACATTTTTTCTTTTATTTTGTTGAGTATCATTTACATGTATTTTAAAGCATTTTTATAATATCTAAATTGAGTAAGGACATACTAAAACTATGAATAGTAACAATATGAAATAGGTATCTCATAAAAGTTCCTAGCTAGAATAAATTAAATTGTTTTAGAACTTTTGAGAAGTTGATTATAATATTTCAATTTAACTGATAGTAACTATCAGTCGAATTGAAATATTATATTCTACTATTCAAACTGTCATATATAATCAAGAAACTTTGTCTGCGCGCGACAGCGCCGACAGCTACGTCATAGCTTAAGTTTTTTTATATATAGATTGCTGTTAGTAGGTGCTTAGTTAGAGATCCATAGTTTAGTTATGTTGTAAAATCACCTCATACATCGTACGATATGTTCGACCAATCATAGCATTCGTAGCTATCCTTTCACCTTACCTGTTAACCTTGAAGCCCAGCAGTGGGACTCTCTGCACAATTGTATTTGCGTCTTATGTTTATTAAGCTAAGGTCTAAAATTGTAAATGGTTTGTTGCCTCTGTCCAGTAGTTGCAAATGTCCGCTCTATGGGTCACTTCACATTTATTCTCTGTCGCCTAAGCACTGTCCCTTGTAAATTAAAATAAGTTATACAATATTATAACGGAGTATTTAAAGTTTAAATAAGCTTTTATTTCTCCCTTTGTTCGAGTAGCGAACAAAATTTGGCGACCGTGACAGGACAGTGCCTTGTTTTGAAGCGATTTTGGAGTTTTTGCAGAACCTAGTATCTCCTGTCGAGGCCAGAAAGAGGTCATCACCGCGTCATCATCGCCACATCGAGTGTCACCGAGGGCTGGGAGAGTATCCGGCCTTATCCTGCGCTCTGGGTGCTGACGTTTGCGTGTGCGTGACCCGGTTCTACCTACGTGCTCAACGTGAAAATATCCCGAGAATACGTGGAGTCACCAATTGGGAAGGCGAATCAAGGTCTCATCGACGCAGAGAGGGACTACCTGGGCGCATCATCTGGACTGCGCTGCCACTATTCCTGTCTGATTGTCAAGTGAGCCCGTTCCTTATTATCCTTCCAATAATTGATCCCCCTTGATTTGTGTATTCAGGGGCCACTTTCATTTACCGATTTAGTGCTAGGTATCGCCTTTTAAATTTATCTATTGCAATACCTATTTGTGCTTTCTACTTCTTGTGTAGCCCTTTTCGCCTTCATGTGGCGCTTTCTTTGGTTACACGCCTAATTAAAGCACGCCTACGCATCATCGGCTTAACATTAAAATAAATTATTGTTTTGAAATTTACAATAGATATTTGTGCCATTTATCACTTGTATAGCCTACTGTTGCATTCATTATTTAAGCTGAGTGGCGCATTTTATTAGCTTACAATTCTATCGCTTTCTTGTTAAATACCTAAGGATTAAATTGCTCAAGACTTACATAGTTCATAAAAGCAATCCATTTTATACCTTGCACCATTACTTGCTCACTTATATTCACTATATTGCCCATTTTTAAACGCACTAAATCACCGCAAATACTGACCATTCATACGTGTCTTCTCATAGCTGTTCTCACCGGGACTGGTTATAATTGATTTACTTCAAGGCGCATTCCAATCCCTTTGCTATTCAATAGGTACGCATCATCTTGTTCCTTATCTGTGTGCCCCGTGCATTCCAGCGAATCAGCGCTGCATTCAACCGCCCCGCCCGCATTGCTGCCGGCCGGCTACATCGCTGCAGCGCTTACTGGTGGCGTGCATCGCCGCGGCCAGCTGTTTACCCCGGCTTCTCAGCGTGTACCTTATAGCGGCACTTCGCATCGAAACAAAACGAGGAGCGTATCGTATGCAGTTTTATTATTTTAGTGTTTTAATTTCGTGTCTTTTGTAAACAATGCCTGATACTGATGCTTCAAAGTCTGAAATGAGTCTTAAGGATTTGTTAGCTAAACGTAGCTCAATCAAGGGGCGCGTAACAAAATTTAAAAACTATTTAGATACCGTGATTAACTCTGACAGCCTTCCGTCGTTAGAGTTGTTTAAACTTAAGAGTAAATTGTCTAAATTCGAGGCATTATTTACAGAATTTGATTTGGTGCAGGAACAGATAGAAGTAATTAATGTCTCCACTCAGGATGTCGAATTAAGCACAAGAGACTCAATCGAGCAGGATTTTTATAACTATTTAGCTGAGGCGCAGCAGATTGTTAACGCGAACAGTGATGAGTTTAAGTCTAACTCGTCGCGCCGGTCTAGCGGTCAATGTTTGGGCCATCATGACAATGATAACGATGTCCTAGGGTTCAAGTTACCTGTCATTAAGATACCTACCTTCGATGGGATATATTTTAAATGGCTGGAGTTCCGGGATATGTTCGTCTCACTCGTTCATGAACGTAAAATTAAAGAGGTTCATACATTTCATTATTTAAATTCTTATCTCGAAGGGGAGGCGGCGCGAGTAATTAGTAACTTAGAGGTAACCGATGAGAACTACGCAGAGGCCTGGAAGCTTTTATGCGATAGGTATAATAATAAGCGCCAGCTGATTAACAATCATTTAAAATCTTTGTTTAGTTTCGAGTCCGTTCGTGAAACAGATAGGTCATTAAGGTTTATTATAGATCACGTTACAAAGAATTTGCGCGCTTTGCACACTTTAGGTTTACCTACTGAGAAGTGGGACGTGTTAATTATTTATATTGTTGCGCAAAGGTTAGATTCAAGGACATGTTTTAAATGGGAAGAGCACCGTAATTCGTTGAATGAGATACCGAGTCTTGATGATTTTTTTAGCTTCCTGAGAAGCCGTGCAGATGTTTTAGAAACGGTTCATTATAATTCTCAGCCGGCTAGACAAACTTCGTCGTCTAGCGGCACGGGTAGGCAGAGACCACAGACTAGGGTTATGCTAGGTACTTCTGCAGATAACTCATCCATGCCGTCGTCGTTGAAATCTTGCAATGTGTGCCAGGGTTCGCACCGCGTTTTTGAGTGTCCTGTTTTTAAGACTAAGTCCATTGAGGACAGAATGTCTATTGTCGAGGCTTCGAAATTGTGTCACGTTTGTCTGAGGCCCGGTCACAAGACACAGCGGTGCAAGCTGTCTGGTAATTGTAAAACATGCAAGCAGCGCCACAATACGTTACTTCATGATCATTTGTTTAAAGAGTGTGGCCCCTCTGCGTCTCAACCGGTGGTAACTATGTGCGCGTTGTCGTCCTCCGAGGCGCTTCTTTGTACGGCTCAAGTAGATTTGATCAACCCTATTACTAATGTAGTTGTTACAGCGCGAGCTGTTTTGGACAGCGGGAGCCAGTCTTGTCTAATAACATCCCGCTTGAGGGATGCCTTGCAGCTGACTTCTCAGATTTCGGATAGGGATCTAGTCGGTGTAGCCGCCATTCCTGTTGCGAACAAAATTGAGCGCTGCTCGGTGCGCGTTCAGTCTAGGTGCAGCGCCTTTAGCGCTTTGCTATCCTGTATTGTTTTGCCGATTATTTCTGATAAATTACCTACGCGCTCCTTTAACAGTGACCATTTGGATTTAGCGGGTGTTCAGTTGGCTGATCCTCAATTTAACAAGGCGCTGGACGTCGATCTGCTTCTTGGCGCGGAACTATTTTGGAGTTTATTAGGATCAGAGCAGCGTTCATTAGGGGACAGCTGTCCAGTTCTGCGCAGCTCGAAACTTGGTTGGCTTGTCACTACTCCGGTAGTCGCTGATAATTCGAATAGTAATAGCGTTCGTTGTAGTCTGTTGCGTAATAATGATACGAGTATTGCTGATCTAAACAATAATCTATCTAAATTTTGGGAGTTAGAGAAGGTTCCTCATATCAAGTCAGTTTTAACCGAGGAAGAATCATTGTGCGAGCAGCATTTTCTTGCTAACACTTCTCGTGATACTGACGGTCGATTTATTGTTAAACTTCCACTCCGTGCTGAGAGAGATGTGTTGGGAAACTCGTTTCAACTAGCTAAGAAGCGGTTTCTTAATTTGGAATCACGTTTTAGGAGACAGCCTTTGCTAAAGGAACTTTATTTTGATTTTATACGTGAATACGCTGACTTAGGTCATTTGTCTGACTGGGGTGATGTACAGCGGTCTTCTGGAGCAGAATTCTTTTTGCCTCATCATCCAGTTCTGAAAAATAACAGCGAATCAACGAAACTTAGGGTTGTTTTTGATGCTTCGGCTCGTACTACGTTTGGGTTTTCAATCAATGATATCCAGATGACCGGGCCTACTATTCAAGACTCTTTGTTTAATATTTTAGCTCGTTTTCGTATGTATAAATATGTAATTTCCGGTGACATTGAGAAGATGTACCGGCAAATAAAGGTTCACCCTGACGATCGTAGTCTTCAGCTTGTTTTATGGCGTGATAGTGAGTCTCAGCCTTTGCGCACTTTAATGCTTAATACTGTGACGTATGGATTCTCTAGTGCTAACTTTCTGAGTACTCGCTGTCTCTGGCAGTTGGGTGAAGAGACTATTGATCCTCTCATAAAGGATACTATTCAGGGTGATTTTTACGTAGACGACCTTTTGACAGGGGCTCAAACAGAGAGCCAGTTGCGTTATATTCAGCAATCCGTCGCTGAAGCTCTAGCTAAGGGAGGGTTTCATCTCAGAAAGTATAGGTCAAACTTGCCTTCAGTGCTTGAACATAGTTCCACAGAATCGTCCAACGATCTGATGATTAGTAATGCAACAAGCACTCTAGGTATTGGTTGGATGCCTGAATTGGATGAGCTCCATTTCCCCATTGAGCCACCCTTGGTCGACGTCGTCACTAAGAGATCAATTTTATCTTCTACTTTTAAGGTTTTCGATCCCCTAGGTCTGCTATCAGTGTGCACTATTAAACCAAAGATGCTACTCCAAGAGCTTTGGGCGGAGCATAAACTAGGATGGGACGATCCTGTTCCAGAAAAAATTAAGTGTTCCTGGCTAACGTTCGTTGACGGTCTCAGTAGCATCGCTGAGTTAAGGGTGCCTAGGTATGTTTTAATTGATGATCCAGTTCATGTAGAATTACATTGTTTCTGCGATGCTTCACAGAAGGCGTATGGAGCATGTATTTATTTGAAGTCTGTGAATAAGCAGGGCAAGATTAAAATTAATTTGCTTTGTTCCAAATCACGTGTCGCTCCAGTCGCTCCAACTACGACTCCTCGTTTGGAGCTATGTTCCGCCTTGCTTGGAGCTGAACTTGCGGCGGTAGTAGTACAAGCTCTGCGACTTAAAATTGATCGTTGCATTTATTGGTCTGATTCGAAGGTCGTTTTGAGTTGGTTACGCACAACTAAAAGAATGAAAACTTTCGTAGCCAATAGAATAGGTACAATCAAGGAGCTTACTGATCCGTGTTCTTGGCGCTATGTTCCAACCTCTCAAAACCCAGCTGATCTTGTGTCTCGTGGTATTGAGCCCAGGGAAATTATTGGTTCTGTCATGTGGTGGCACGGCCCGTCCTTCCTGCAGCTTGAAGAGATATCTTGGCCTCCCTCTCATATTGGGGAAATGCTAGCGTTGCCGGAGGTGAAGGTCTTCTCAGCTTTGGTGGGGGATGCTCCTCTCGATCTTTCTAGGATCTCAAGGCTGTCAATTTTGCAACGAACCTACGCACGTATCTTGAGATGGATTCATAATTCAAAAAAGATAAATAAAAATAATATATTAATAGGTCCTTTTCAAACGTTAGAGATTGATAATGCTATGAAGATATTAGTTCGAATCTCTCAAAAGAACTCCTTTGACAATGAGATACGATTGCTCTCTTTAAACAAGGGTTTGAAAGCTAAGTCTGATATCGCCTCACTTAATCCTTTTCTAGATTCCGATGGAATTATTCGTGTTGGTGGACGTATCGCTGCCTCGTCATATGATTATGACAAAAAATTCCCTATCTTGTTACACGCTCATAGTCACCTTACTAAGCTTCTTTTTCGGCAAGAGCACACACGACTCTTACACGCTGGGCCTCAGCTTCTCCTCGCGTCTATTAGGGATAGATACTGGCCCGTGGGTGGAAGGAATCTAGCTCGCAGTGTCGCCAAAAATTGTGTAGTGTGTCATCGATTTAAAGGGCAGCACCTGACCAATATAATGGGCAATTTACCGTCCGAGCGACTTAATCCAGATGTCCCGTTTTCATGCGTAGGTACGGATTTCGCCGGCCCGTTTTTAATAACGGATCGTAAGGGCAGGGGTTGTAAAATAACCAAGTGTTATTTGTGCATTTTTATTTGCCTGAATTATAAATGCATCCACTTGGAAGCTGTTAGTGAGCTTTCCAAGGATGCTTTCATGTTGTCGCTTAAACGATTTATAGCCCGTAGGGGACTGCCGAAAAAGATATTTTGCGACAACGGTACAAATTTCGATGCCGCCGCACGCGAAATTAATGATTTTTTAAAATTAAAGGACAACACAGATTTTATTTTGGACTTAGCAGCTCAGCAGGGTATTGAATTTAAATTTTCGCCTGCATACGCTCCTCATTTTGGGGGATACTTTGAAGCTGGGGTAAAGTCAGCAAAACATCATTTGCGTAGAGTAATGGGGGAAGCGCATCTAACTTTTGAAGAGCTGTGTTCCTTGTTTACACAAATTGAGGCTATCCTCAACAGCCGCCCTCTTTGTCCTCTCAGTCCTTCACCCACAGACCTACAACCTCTAACCCCGGGTCACTTTTTAATCGGCAGGCCATTGACAGCGCTTCCAGCTCCAGCCCTGATGGATTGCAACGCCAACCGCCTCGACCGCTTCCACCGATTGGAGCAAATGCGCCAGCACTTTTGGAGACGCTGGTCTAGCGAGTACGTGTCCGAGCTCCAGCAGCGTACAAAATGGAAAACCCTCGTGGCATTGTGCGCCGTGCTCTTAACCGACTCTGCCTCCTGCCAATCACGGACGATAGGAAGAGTTGAAGATCATGCCATGCCTTCAACGCCCCGGAGGATGTCTGCGCGCGACAGCGCCGACAGCTACGTCATAGCTTAAGTTTTTTTTTTTATATAGATTGCTGTTAGTAGGTGCTTAGCTAGAGATCCATAGTTTAGTTATGTTGTAAAATCACCTCATACATCGTACGATATGTTCGACCAATCATAGTATTCGTAGCTATTCTTTCACCTCACCTGTTAACCTTGAAGCCCAGCAGTGGGACTCTCTGCACAATTGTATTTGCGTCTTATGTTTATTAAGCTAAGGTCTAAAATTGTAAATGGTTTGTTGCCTCTGTCCAGTAGTTGCAAATGTCCGCTCTATGGGTTACTTCACATTTATTCTCTGTCGCCTAAGCACTGTCCCTTGTAAATTAAAATAAGTTATACAATATTATAACGGAGTATTTAAAGTTTAAATAAGCTTTTATTTCTCCCTTTGTTCGAGTAGCGAACAAACTTCTTACGTCAACTGTTGATAAGTATAAGAAGTTTCTTGATTATTCAACATGCTTACTTTGAAGGAAAATTAATTTTTGTTAACATTTTTTAAATACGTTTTGAGTGAATGCAAAAATAAATACGCATTTTCTTTGTAAAATTAACATTGTTTTATAAAAGTTTGGTCACTAGAGTTTTATATTCCGAGTGACTCGAGTCACTCGAGATCTAAAGATCTCTCGAGTTTTATCTTCACTCGAGTGGCATTCGAGTGAGAAAATCTCAAGTACCGAGTAACTCGAGTGAGAAAAAATCACTCGAGTCCCATCACTAGGCCTAGACGTAGCGGCATTTAATCGAATTTACTTGTAGCAACAGATGCGCGCACGCTGACCGCTTCTGTCGAAACCGTAGTACTGGGTGGGGCCTCACTGCGTACCTCAGGTAGCGAATTCATCTCGCTTGCTCTAACGCCCAAGCCGCACGTAGGAGCCGTCCTGTTGCCGGTCTCGCTCACCCCTGCCGAAACCACAGTGGCCTCCACGTGCTCGCTATCTTCTGTCGCTGAGTTTTGCATGCAACTGACAGAGACAGAATCATTGACCTTTCCTTTTAACGATGTCAGTTTGAATTGTAGCGGTTGGTCGTTAACCTCTGAATCAGCTGTTGATTGCAGTGTTTTTAAAGCCGTATCAGCTGTTGATTGGGATGTTTTTATAGGCATGTATTGTAGACCAATAGGCCCACTTTTCATTTCAAAACTGTCTTGCAAGCAACCTGCTCCTCGTCTCTTATTTACATTATTATTAGGCATAAAATCCATCAGAGACGCCGTTCTCATGTTAATAATTTCCTGTCTAAGTTGGTTATGCTGATCTAACGTAACCATTTTGTCTGTCATTATTACTGGAGAGATAAGTATTGGACACTTTTTAGAAAAACTTAGATAAAGTGTTTGATTACAAACCTTTTAATTTTTTCAATAATCGTTAATTTTTTTACAAATATATTCGAATCAATGAATTATGTTACAGAATTTGTTAATTTAATGTTACTAAATCATCAGCGGTAACACATCAAGATTTTTTTTGACAATAAACGATTTTTATTTTGTTTTGTTTACTAAATTAAAAGCTTTTCATAAAAACAAGTATAAATGTACATGACTTTGTCTCAGGCGATTAAAATATACTAGGAACCTTTTTATTTACAGTCGACTTAATTCACCTGGGTGCTTTGAGTACTGGGTTATTTAAGTCTATTAAGTGGTCAACTTAAATCACCCAGGTGAATTAGCCCAGGTGATTTAAGTGGAATAATTCGGGCCTTGAATGGCGGCCACTGCGCCCGGAGGCGCTCCTCTCTAGGGGGATGCCGACGTCAAAGCGCCCCGCCGGAAAACCGCCGCGCCACCCGCGCGGGCGGGACCGGACACAGCATCCCCAGGTCCGAAGACAAAAATAACCCGTTTTCACGGGCCCTAGTGCACCGTCAGGGAACGATGCGAAGACGCCGGTCCTTGGACCCTCAGTGCGACAATGTAGGCCCTGTAGCGAAGTGCGCTTCAGCGCGGTCGCACGACAGGGCCGGTCCGTCGGGTGTGCATCCTTCGGCTAACAGGTAGCAATCCGAATGAATTACTACCCGTCATTGCCCAGGAAAAACCGTGCTCCGTGGTAACCGTTTCTGCCTGATACCAACCGAAGTTGGAATCAGGACAGAACTGATTACCAGCAGGGCCACTCGAGGAGGTAGATGCACCTGATTCCCCAACTCATTAGGATCCTGCCATGGGGGCCTATAAGCGGTTCCAACCAGTATATCCTGGCTGTATGAGCGCACTTTGAGCCACATTTGCTCCACCATCGATGTTGCGGGGTGTTGGAGTGTTCGGGCGTTGACACCCCCCCGGATATAAAAACCCACGCCACCACCACGTCCCCCCCTGGGGGTCTATTTTGAAGTTAACTTTGAGACTCAATAAACGTATTTGACGACAGAAGTGGGATATTGGGAATTCTAACTCACTCGTGTCGGCCGCGTACGTCTGCGACGCGTCCGCGGCCTCACTCGATCGTTAGTCTTCCCAATATCCCTCATTTGTAGATAAATGTTGATTTTAAATACGGTTTTTTTCCCAAGAAGCAAACGATTTTGTAGTGAATTTCGGTCTCTCGTGAGTATGTGTAGAGTAGATTCACAGCAGTATTTATTGTACCAGTTTGGCTCAGGTCCCTCCACCTACTTGTCTGCTTCATGTCCCTCCACCCACTTAATTTAACTTAGTAGACAGCTTTTGTTCGGTCGCAATGCAACTACACTCTTTCGCACAATGTCCAATAACTCCATAACTCAATTAACATTTTAATGTGTGAATTAATGAGTTGTACGTTACCGATATCTAATGTAAGCTAGCTCAAATTAATTTTACCTCTTAAATCGCATTTCAGGGATCAAATAGAACTCAGTTCTTAGATAGTTGTAGCAATTTAAAAATTAAACTAAGCGAGTGAGCAGCTTGCCTCGAGTAGACACACAGAAGAATTTTTTTGTACCAGCTTGGCTCATGTCTCTCCACCCACTTAATTTTAATTTTCGCAAAATGGGTTTACGTCTCCGGACTAGTCGTGGCTTCGTTCGATTCGATGCAACTTGTCAGTCCGGAGACTACCATTGTGCGTTTTCTTATTATTTCTCATTTTTTCATTTTCATTGGGGCTTTACCACAAACGTGGAGAGATCTGCTCTGGTCTGCTCTGATTATGAAATCAGCTCGGCCGGCCGTACCA
This sequence comes from Marasmia exigua, assembly GCA_019059595.1. Taxonomy (NCBI): domain Eukaryota; kingdom Metazoa; phylum Arthropoda; class Insecta; order Lepidoptera; family Crambidae; genus Marasmia; species Marasmia exigua. The sequence continues at coordinate 66,897 of JADPWL010003140.1, read as the reverse complement.
AGCTAATAACTATCATTACAGAAGTCTCAGATAACACCCTAGACCTACTACACTCGTTCTGAGCGGCCGTCTCCTACTAAAGTGATTGGGTCCCAGGTGAAATCCACTAGGTCTTTGTTTCAATTGTGTATATATACAAACTCCAAACTAAAATTTCATATCGCGATGCAGGATTTGTTTACGTCATCTAAATTTACGATGGGCATATGACGCGATGCGCATACACTTATAACGTAAACAATATATTGTTCTATAAAAAATATTTTTTTTTCGTTGTTAACTTATAATAATTACACATAAAAAAAATTAAAAAAGACGAAAAAATTGTTACAAAACCCAAACAAGGTTAAAAGAAATATTTATATATCCGACCGGGATTTGAACCTGGAACCTTTGTTTATCTAGGTAACATCATGAAACAAGGTATACGTGCAATTTGAGTCTGCCTGTCTGTATGTTCAGACACTTATTTACTAGATATAAGTTATCATCACTTTCTCTGATATGATATTCTTGGCTTTCTTTCATCGCTAATAGTATTATGGATATCTTTTTGAAAAGTATAATTTACTAGAATCGTTGTTAAATAATGCTTTAAACAACGAGTCAGAAAATAGAAAAAATAAATAAACGAAAGTTTGTGTATAATTTGTGTTATTTTCTAAATTATTCAGCTATCTGTTCATACAACTCTACTGGTAGGATAAAACCTTTAAGCTAATTCGGTTAAAATAAAACTATAGTTCATAAGGACGAAGTCGCGGGTAAAAGCTAGTGCATGATAAAGTTCATAATCACGCGGTTGGCACGTGTAGTGACGTAGCGACGGCTTCGCGCATGCAGGGTGCTATACGACACCTCACCGGTACACATACCTAAATGCACCGATTCCTGATTGTTTACTGTTATCAATGAATGAAATATAACACTATGTTTTTTATTCAAGTTTTTTCATGAGATAGGTGGCAGACAAGAAGACGGATCACCTGATGGTAAGCGGTTGCCATCGCGCGGACACCCACAACCACAGTGAAGTCGCAAGTGGGCTGCCAACCTTTAAACCCTCATTTCCCTCTAATTGGGCCTCCAGTGTCCATACTCATGTAGCGAAACACAGCACAGACGCTGCTTCGCGCCGGTTTTCTGTGAGGTCTTGGTATCACTCCGGTCAAGCTGGTCCATTCATGCCGAAGCGTGTCTCTCCCACGGTGTAAAAGATATTTTGTGTATGTAATAAGTGGCAGAAGAGCTGTTGTATCACCTGATGGTAAGCTATGGCCGCCACGCATGAACACCTAAAACACCATCAAAGTCACAAGTGGGCTGTCAACCTTTGAAAATCCGAATTCCCTGGATTTGACCTTGAAGGTAGCGGTACCTTCACTCAGTCGACGAAACATAGGATAGACGCTGTTTCACGCTGGTTTTTTGGAAGCCGTGGTATCACTCCAGTCACGTTTGTCCATTCATGCCGAAGCGTCTCTCCTACGGTGTAATTTATATTTTTTGTATGTAATAGGCGGCAGACAAGCTGACTTATCAACTGATGGTAATCTATTGCCGCCATGCATGAAAACCCACAACACCATGAAAGTCACAAATGCGCTGGCAACCTTTCGAAAACCGAATTCCCCGGATTTGACCTCCAGTACCCTCACTCAGTCGACGAAACACAGGATAGACACTGTTTCACACTGGTTCTTTTGGAGGCCGTGGTATCACTGCAGTCACGCTTGTCCATTCATGCCGAAGCGCGTCTCTCCTACGGTGTAAAATAAAATTTTGTATGTGATAGGTGGCAGACGAGCAGACGTATCACCTGATGGTAATCTATTGCCGCCACGCATAAACTCCCACAACATAATTGAAGTCACAAGTGCGCTGCCAACCTTTGAAAATCCATATTCCCAGAATTTGACCTCCGGTACCCTCACTCACTCGACGAAACAGAGTGTAGACTCTGTTTCATGCTGGTTTTTTTGAGGTCTTGGTATCACTCCGGTCAAGCTGGTCCATTCATGCCGAAGCGTGTTTCTCCCACGGTGTGAAATATATTCTTTGTATGTAATAGGTGGTAGACGAGCTGATGTATCACCTGAGGGTAAACTATTGCCGCCACGCATGAACACCCACAACACCATCAAAGTCACAAGTGCGCTGCCAACCTTCGAAAACCCCTATTCCCCGGATTTGACCTCCGGTACCCTCACTTACTCGATGAAATAGAGTATAGACGCTGTTTCACGCTGGTTTTTTTTTAAGGTCGTGGTATCACTCCGGTAAAGCTTGTCTATTCATGCCGAAGCGTGTCTCTCCCAAAGATATTTTTTGCATGTGATAGGTGGCAGACAAGCAGACGTATCACCTGATGGTAAGCTATTGCTGCCACGCATGAACTCCCACAACATAATTGAAGTCAAGTGCGCTGCCAACCTTTAAACACTCCTTTTCCTCTAATTGGGCCTCCAGTACCCATACTCACGTAGCGAAACACAGCACAGACGCTGCTTCGCGCCGGATTTCTGTTAGGCCATGGTATCACCCCGGTCGAGCCAACCTATTCATGCCGAAGCATGACTCTCCCAACAGTGATATATGTTTGTGGTCAATAGATCTCTAAGGCCCTTCGCTCATGGAGCTACTCAAATATGACGGAATTAATCAGTAATTAGAATTACAAACTAGTTTTGAACTGTATTTCGCACACGACGCTACTCACATTGCAAGGTTTCAGTCACTCCTGTTATTTTTACTACCAAATAAACACGTGCGAAAAACCTAGCAAGGGGAAATATTGGAAGCAATAAAAACGTCGAGTGGATCGAGCGAAGATGACGATACGATGTCATTATACTATATTATCATCATAACAGACGCCGAAGGAATCGACGCAGATTTTGGATTCACCCATATATCCAAAATAATGTGAACTGCAGATTGTCAGTTGCAGCACGAGAGCTGCGTGAAACAGATAGATAGATGGATAGATACACTTTATTGCACAACATTTACAGATCTTAGCCTAAGTTATTATACTAAAACAATGTAGGCGGTCTTATCGCTAATAGCGATCTCTTCCAGACAACCTCAGGGTAGAGATAATAAATTTGTGGGATTCTATAGAATTTCCAAAGATAGCTACGTACATTTGGTACAGTTAATAGCTCCTGCTATTTGTAAAGAAAATACTAACATGCGGGAGTGCGTGGGCGCAGAAGAAAGAATTTTAATAACGCTAAGGTAAGATTTCTATTTCTTTATTAGTGATTCCAAGTCTCTGTCCACCCCCTTCTGGGGATCACGGTTGAGAGTATATGCATGTACCTATGTATTTAATTATTAGCAAGGTTAACTGGCCTTGCTTACACCCAACTTGGAATTTACCCTTCTGGGAGCCCAGGTCTGGTACTTCAAATTAACATTCAATGCAAAAAAACTTGCTATGTCAACAATTCATTAGATCAGCGGTTCCCTACATATTTAAATTAAACACTGATCTAATGAGTTGCTCACTATACGATTTTGACATAACAAGTTTTGATCTACTGAATGTTGATTTGAAGTACCAGACCAGACCCGTTAAGCCCTTCTTTCATTGGAAAGAAGGGCTTAACGGGTCTGGTCAGGTAAGAAAGAGACTTATACAACTATAGTGGGAATGTGGTAGTATGTTACAGTAATTACAAGTACCTACTATTAAAATAAAGAAACACCCTGATATACCACAAAGCATACTTTATTATTAAAACCATATTTTAATCATCATTTGTATTAATAAGACTCGGTACTGATTCATAATCTGTCAGTTTATAATTATATAAACATGGATACTCTTCCACTTTCTGCACAAATTTAATATTTAAATTAAATTTTATATTTAACACATCAAAACACAGTAAACTCGGGTAACCTAGTAGCTCGGCGACCAGCACGAGGCGTCGCGCGCGATCAGTTGCCAACGCGTTACTAACTGGTTAGTGACTAGTCGTATCGTGTGCGAACCTGTATGGCAATGTATGGGCGGTGACGCTCAAAAAACTCGTTAGTAATTTGAGTTTGTGATTAGTTCCTTTTGAGTAGCTCCATGTGCGGAGGGCCTTAGAGAAGTATTAAATTTTGATCAATAAAATTTAGGGATCTTTTGTTTTTTATGTCATAGGTGGCAGATGAGCTGACGGATCACCTGATGGTAAGAAATTGCAATAAACCTTAATTATTAAACTAAAATAATTTTGAGGTCGAAATAATACGTAAGTATTGTTAATGTGCATGCGGCGCTTGCGTCAGCGGCGCGATCAAGTTGCGCGGCGCTGCACACTCAGCAATGCGTAGGGCTGCCATGCATACGACGATAGGTTACGTTGCCATGCAGTAGATACATGTCTATTAAATTTTATTTTGGTTGAGAGATATCGTACTTATGCATCTGTAACGTGAAAAGCTTTATTACTTTACCTCTAATAAATAAATTCGTGCCTATCACTGCATAGGATTTCGGGTGATTTCAGAGCAAATACAAAAAATAGGATGTTTTTTAAACGTATATACTTTTGAGAAAGGTAACAAAAAATTATATTCATACGTTTTTATTATTTTCAAAATAATGTTTCAATAATCACAACACGTGTGCGATGATGTTTTTCCTAAAAAACTATTAGCGACAACCCTAACATATTATGTGAAATTGACATTTTTTAATTCATCGGAAATTTCTCGATTGGAGCTTCGTGTCTACATTCAACGCACTGTTACGCGGCACCCGGCGAATGTCTTTTTAAAAAATAAAACACCAAAGTTCCTAACACTGAATTTATTCCCGAACCGAATTCACTACATGAAATTTAGGGGAACCTCACTTTTCTTTTTAGGGATTCACGGACACGGATGATTTCCAACTGATCGCGGATGGTAGGCAACTGGCAACGGATTACTGGCAACTGTTTACGGGCAACTGACTTGACCGCATGGCGGCAATTGGTTTTATTAAAAGACAAAATGTCTACCTAAGCAATTGCTAGGAACTAATATCGGATATAACATCTCCCCCCTTTTGATGGAGCTTTATCCTATAAGATGAAGCGAAGTGAGAGAGATAAGAAAAGAAAAATGAGGTTTTACAAAGATTTAGAATAAAGATTAGGTATAAGATTTAGTATAAGATTAAGCATTAAGATTTAGTATAAGATTTAGCAATAAGATTTAGTATAAGATTTAGCATAAAGATTTAGTAATCAAGATTTAGTATAAGAATCAGAGATAAAGAGATAGAAATAGTTTATACATTTTACGATATAAAATTTCATTAGAGTAATTTATTGAATTAAGTTCTTATAAAATACAAAGATTGAAACATGTGAGATGAAAGTAAGATGATCATTCAAATAAACTTTAAACAATAAGCATTAAGCTTTGAAAGTCATTGTTATGATAAGTTATTATCAGTAGGACATATACACATAAACATTGTAAAAGTGACATAGTAAAATTGAAGTATAGTAAGGCAAGTTTGAACAACATTGTTAAGTGTAAAAGTATAATTAAGTGACACAGTATAGTAAGGTTTTGTATAGAATTGACACAGTAAAATGAAAGTACAATAAGAAAACGTTGAACAGTATTTTCTTTCTATATAGAGACACAGTAAAGAGAAATAGCAAGTATAGACATAGTATAAAATAGTAAAGTAATACATTCTTTGAAAGTAGAAAATAATCTTTATGGCTTAGTAAAAAGGTTTAGTGATTCTAATTTCTAGAGCTCGTACTTGTATTGAAATTATGATGTTTCTGTATTGTTTCATAAGATTTTACTTTATGACGATTTATATGTGATATAGCTGGTAAAGATCTAGTAGATATTTTATCATCATTTTCATCTGAAGATATTTCGGTTAGTTCAATAGAATTTGAATTTCTCAACCTTTTATCAATGGATTTTTTATTATTACACTGATTAAATATTTGGATACAGCATCCGGAATTGCGTTTATTTCGGTTTCTAAAATATCTTTTGTACAATTTATACGCTGAATAAATAAACAGACTTACAATTAAAACATAGGTGAAGCTGGAGTAGTATGTGCCATATTTAATGAAGTGAATTTCTTTTTCTAAATTATTAATTTCATTTTCTAAGTTATCCATTTGATGAGTTGCGTATTGTAATGTATCTAAATTAATTTTACTTATTAATATTGGAGTAAGATGCGGTAATGTTTTGTTTAAGGATTCTTTATTGCAACAATCGTCGGATGTGATATCAAACTTAATGTCTAGAAAGGAATTCATAAGTATAGAGTAAGAGCTACTTGGTATTAATTGAATGGTTTTGGAGTAGCCAATACAATTTTCAGTAAGCTTAACATAACCAGTTCCAACAATGCAGTGGTCACTAATATCATTATCACATTTTATTGTCAGTTTGTTTACATTTGATTGTACAAAAATCCATTTGTTATTATTAAGTATCTGCCAAATATCTATATCTCCGTAAAGAAATTTGGTTTCGCATTCTTTAGGTAATGTTAAAGTTACTTCCGTAAGTAATTTAGATTCGCAATTAGGATTTATAATACAAGAATAAACAGAGATAAGTTTGCAAATAGAATAATCCTTAGATATAATCTTACATTTTTCTAAATTGTCTAGCATTGCGTAATGCATTCTATCATCACTCAAGGCAATGTAGTTATTCGACGGTTTGATAAGAGCAAACGTCTTGAATTGCGACTCATTATGCGGAGTCGGCAGGGGCATGTTTTTATAAACAGTGAACTTGTCGTCACTAACTAATGGGATTTGCAAAACAAAAACGATTTTATTGTTATAGTAATAAGAGTTAAGTTCTGATACGTCGATAATAGAATGAATTTTACTTAAAGTTAATTGAATTGGAAAGTCTAATCTTTTATTAAGATGTCCACTATGCTTTGATAACTCGTTATAGAGTTGAGATGGGCTTATCACACTAGGATGTAAAATATTAACCTTCGAAAATAAGATAGAGTTTAACGTAGTATCTAGTAAATTAGAAATAGTAAGTAAGGAACCTTCGATTATATTCAATAAAATATTTATACGCCAGACATGATATAGGATATTATCAGTTTTACTGACTTGAGATAAGATTTCGTTCATGAGATTTATCTGTGAATTTAACTTAACTTCGTTTTGATTTAATTTGTTAATAGTAGAATTAAAATTATTTATAGTTGACTTAACTATATGAAGATTATCTTTCATAAGATGATACAGAGCAGATTCACTTTTTTGACAAGATTCGATTGCAGCGTCATATTTTCTTGCGTCATCGGCATCTAAAGTTCCGAAGAAGAATTTTAAGATTTCACCACCGAACTCTAAAGATCGTTTGACCTTGGTTGGGGCTTGATTAATTATAATATGAGATAAAGACTGCAATTTTAAATAATTAGACTGAATTAGAACTTCGAGAGAACTAGAGCTGTCTTTACAATCAATAAGATTTTGGGCTTGTATTTTCATGGTCTCTATTACATAGATCACAGAGATTCTGTGATCTATGTAATAGAGACTCTACGTTCTTGAGATAAGGCTCTAGAGAGATGAGATCGATGTGGGTGATGACTTTCCAATAGTCATTATAAAAACGAATATTAGTAGCCGGTTCAAAGTAGATTCCGGGACTGTGAGCAATCGGTGTTATCTTGAATTCTGCATGACTGCTATGGATATAGCATAAAGCTCTGAAATATAAAAATAGATAAGCTATAGAATGTAAATTAAGATGAGGCTGGTTTTATCTCATTAGTATTATATTTAATATTTTTTCGGCCAACTTGAAGAGTTATGTTATGCTTATTATGGACCTTGAGAATTTTATAAGGGCCTTTCCATATAGCAGATAAGGCTTTGCGCAATCTATGGTGATGTTTTAAGTAAACCATATCACCTGATTTATAAGTTATTTCGCGAGAACTAGAGTCGTAATATGCTTTTGATCTTTCCTTGCTTTGTATAAGATTTTGAACTGCTTTTTCTCTACTATATTTCATGCGATATTGAAGAGCTCGAACATATTCGTGATATGTGTTATTATCCTTTGTTTCGTAAAGGGAATTAGGGATTATAGGTTTATAACCATAAAGAAGTTCGAAGGGTGTGAATTGGGTAGTAGTATGAGGAGTAGTATTATATGAAAGTAGAGCAGTAGCTAGATAACAATGCCAGTCGTTCTGGTTATCATTCACAAATGATTTAAGATATCCTTTTAAAGTAGCGTGACTACGCTCTAAGGCTCCATTCGTCTGTGGATGATAAGGAGTAGTAAATATAGATTTAATCTTACAGATATTAGTGACTTGTTTAAAAAGTTCGGATGTAAAGCAAGTACCTAGATCGGTGAGTATTGTTTTTGGGAAGCCAAATAATGACATGAAATGAATGAGATTTCGAGCTTTTTCATCACTCGTAGAAGTAATCATAGGATAAGCACAAGTAAATTTGGTAAGATCATCTTGTAATGTTAAGATGAATTTAAATTTTTGGAAACCTGCTTCGGGTAAAGTACCTACTACATCTAGTGCAAGTCTTTCAAATGGTCTGGTGCTGGTAGAGGTGATCTCCATAGGAGCTTTATTTGATTTACGTAAAGGCTTATTGACTTGACAGAGTTTACAACTTTTAATATAATTTTCTATGTCTGATCGCATAGACTTCCAATAATATGAACTTTGAATTCGACTCAGCATCCGTTTCATTCCGGGATGTCCAGCAATGGGAGAGTCGTGATTTTCTCTTAAGATTTGCGGTACTTCCGCGGGGGTTGGATAAATGATTTGATTTTTATAAATGTGTACTTTAATATTAGTGTTATGGAAAATAAAGGAAATCATATTGTATATTTTAGTATAAGAAATCTTTGAGAATGGTTCAACAAAATCTGCGATAGCGAGATCAGTATCATCTGGATTCTGCTCGATAATAGTATTACGTAATTTTATTAATAAGTCGTAAATAATTTTATAGTTAACTTCGTCATAATGATGAACTTTAGTAAATAAGAAGTAGTATTGTTTATTATTCGAAGATGTGTTTAAAATAGATAGAGGTTCGCGTTCTGATTCAAGGATTTCGGATGAGTTCTCGATCTGAGAGAGAAGTTCTTGACAATATGGCATAGATTCATCAAAATCTAATGATGTGGGACAAGAAATTAATTTGCATTTTGTTAAATGTAAGGCTTGGGAATGTTCTTCGATAACAGTATCACAAGTAGGGACAGAATTTGTAAATTGTAATTTAAAGTATTTCTCATAAGGTTGTTTATTTAATTTGGAGTGTGTTATGGCATTAATAGGATGACGTGATAAGGCATCGGCATTAGAGTTTAATTTGCCTTGTTTGTAAACGATCTTATAATCGTATTCCTCGAGTTTCAATCGCCAGCGTATGAGTCGGCTGCCTGGATCTTTGACATTAAAAAGCCATACGAGAGGACGATGATCTGTTACGATTTTGAACGTATTGCCATAGAGATAAGGACGAAACGTCTTGACAGCGAATAAGATAGCTAATAATTATTTCTCGGTTGTGGAATAATTTCCTTCCGCTTTATTGAGAGTACGGGAGGCGAATGCAATTGGCTTATCTTTGCCGATTTGACCTTGAGATAAGACTGCGCCTATGGCGTAGTTACTTGCGTCTGTGGTGACCACGAAAGGTTGGGAAAAATCGGGATATTGTAATAAAGGAGCTGAAATTAATTTATCTTCTAGAAGGTCAAAAGATTGCTGTTGATCTTGATTCCAATGAAATGCAGCGTCTTTTTTTAATAAGGAGGTTAACGGTTTAGTTAACTTAGAAAAGTTTTCAATGAAGCGGCGATAAAAGCCTATGAGACCTGGAAATGATTTAATGTCTTTTGGATTTTTGGGAACAGGATATTGGGATACGGCCTTGACCTTGTCAGGATTCGGAGAAACACCTTTATCGGTGATGACATGACCTAGATAAGTGACTTCTCGGCGGAGAAATTCACATTTATCTGGTTGGAGTTTGAGATTAAATTCCCGAAATTTGGAAAACACAAGATTTAGTTTCTCGATATGGGAGTCTAAATTATCACTGTACACGATACAATCGTCTAAATAAACGTAGCAGTGGAGACCTTGAAGTCCAGAAAGAACGGTATTCATGAGCCGTTGGAAGGTGGAAGGTGCGTTCTTAAGTCCAAATGGCATTCTGGCGAATTCATAGTGTCCGGAAGTGCCATTTGTGTTGACGATTGTAAATCCCGTTTTTGCTGAGTCAGCAGCAGAGCTTAAAGGAATTTGATGAAATCCGGAAACGAGATCTAGCGTTGAGAAGTATTTAGAATGACCCAATTGGTCTAAGATGTCTGTGATCAATGGAATGGGAAAGATTTCGTTGACGGTGACGTCATTTAGTCGCCTATAGTCAATGACTATACGCCATTTATTTTTCCCAGAGGCATCCATCTTGTTGGGAACTACCCAAACTGGGGCACTCCAAGGAGAGTTAGAAGGTCTAATGATTTTTTGATCCAGCATCTTTTTTATCTGAGTGTCGACTTCCTCCTTGTAACACTCAGGGAAACGATAGGACTTGACATGAATAGGCGGTGCGTTGCCTGTGTTAATAGAGTGTTTAATAGCGTTGGTACAAGTTAAAGGATCTCCTTCGAGATAAAAAATATCATTATATTGAGAGCAACATTCTAACAATTTATCTTTCTCCTCGGAATTAAGATGCTCATGTCTTATTTGACTGAGGACGCGTTTTATGCGATCTGAAGGAGAAGATGAAATAGAGTTAATTATCTCATGAGATGATGAAGATTCAGCGGATTTAGAGACATCAAATTGAGTGAGATGAACCTTAAAATCATGTATTTGAACATCCGATTCAGTTGTATTGAAAACAGAAATATTGACTCGATTATTTGATTTTAATGTTACTATGCAATTGGCGAGATAAACGCCATCGCTTATGACATGGTCCAACACAAGCGCTTCGCGTAAGTGTTGCAGTTCCGACTTATCATTTGACACCATGCATTCGATAACGGCCTCGGAACGAGCAGGCACGATATAGGTTTGTTGATTAAATAGAATAGGTAAATTATGACCACACAATGACATTTGTTTGGATTTGTAATCAATATTAACATTGAAATGACGAAGAAAATCTGTACCGATTATTCCGTCATATTTAAGATTTATCCCGTCAGTAATGACGTGGAACTGATGTTCAAATGGTTCTTTACATAATAAAAATGGTAAATGAAATGCACCTAAGGTTTCGCTATAAAAATCTTTGTCATTGATACCCTTGAGTTTGATAGTATCAGGAGTAAGTTGGGGTAATATGGATAAGCTAGATTGTTTTATTATACTGACACTTTTTTTTTTTTTTTTGGCCCGGTGGAAAATGCCGCCTTAAGCACACCCGACCGCTGGGAGACGGCCGGGTAGTGTGGGGCTCTCCCTTGGGGTGCTCCCAGGGGCCTACCCACTAAAAACCACCGGGGCATTTCCTGCTACGTCCGTGTGGGGTGGGCTACGGTAACGGGTACGAAACCAAGTCCGCGGCCCACCCTCGAAGGACGAGAGGCTCGCCAGCACGGCCTCTTCAAAAACAGGCCTCGCCGAAAAACGAGGCCTAGGGCCACTCCCATGGCCCACCATTCCCCCCTCTCCGGAATCGTCCACGTTGCTGGATTGCAACGCAGACGCTCCGGAAGGGACGACTGCAGACCCCTCCCCCAACCCATACCCTGCTGGCTGCAGGGCAGAGAGAGGAGAGAGCACCCACAGGCTTTTAAGTTATACCCGAAAACCCTCCCGTTCTAGCATCCCCGCTGGGTTGCGGAGACAATCGACGGGACGGGAAAAGCGGGGGTGGCGAGTCGTAGCTGCATCCCACTGGCTGCGGGACTCAACACAGACCCACCAACAAAGCCCCCACCATAAAGGCGGGGAGAGCGCTCCCGAGAATCGGGGCGCAACAGACTGTTGGCAGGAATTCCACCACCGTGGAACTCTCCAACATTCGAACGCGCCCGAAGGCGCGACAGTTCAAGGCCCGAGAACAAAAAGGCCCCCATACGGCACCATCACACCAGGAACACCGGCCCACCGCACGCCAAAGCGCCCGACAGTGGGTACCACCACACCCCAATGCCAACCTACGGCAGAAGGGGGGGCTGGATAAAGAAGGCAGCCTCCGTGCCCGGTCCTATTGTGCTCAGGTCCGTAAAGAGAGGCCGGTCCTCTAAGCCCTCAGCAGACAATGAAAGCCCCCGAGTGGTGTGCGCTGCACGCGATCCACTGCGTCGGGGCTGGTCCGCCGGAAATTCTGTGCATCCTTTGGCCGTCGGGTAGCAATCCACGAATGAATTACTACCCGCCGTTGCCCGGGGAAAACCGTGCCCCACGGTAACCGTTTCTGCCTAATACCACCGAAGCTGGAATCAGGACAGAACTGATTACCAGCGGGGCCACTCTAGGAGGCGGATACACCTGAGTCCCTATACTGACACTTGCTCCAGTGTCGATAAGAAAGCTAAGAGGCTTTTTAGAATATTTAGTTATAAGATTGGTAAATGGTAACGATACTTTATATTTATTTATGCTCATTTCAAAGATAGGCGCTGAGGCTTTCTGCTCTTCAGGCAATTTATTAGACATAGTAGAGTTAGATTTAGTAGAATAAGATATAGGAGAATAGGATTTAGTTAGACTCTGATCACTTTGTATTGATCGAGATGTACAGACTTAGAAAGACTCAATTCGCTTCGTGGCGGCTGAGGTTTATTAGATTTAGTAAGACTCATATCACTTTTGTGTGACTGAGATGTAAGACTCGAGTGCTTGCAGCTACGTCGAGGTATAAAAGAACTAGTATGACTCAGATCTCTCTGTGGAGGCTGAGATGTAAGACTCACATGCTCGTGGCATTGTCGAGATTTAAAAGAAATAGTATGACTCAGGTCTCTCTGTGAAGGCTGAGGTGTATTAGATATAGTAATATAAGATTTAGTATTATAAGAATTAGTAGTCGTGTCATTAGAGCCTAAGGATTTCGGCAGACACGAATCCGAAATCGAAGTTAGTTTAAATTATCGCAATTACTTTGTTCATTATAATTGTTATCATTAGAATGAATCGCGTCGCAACAATGAATGCGCGACGATGCACTATTCGGTGCATGGGAACTCGCGGGAGCGCTTTGATGGCGCACGGCTTCGGGTTGCGAGCTAGCAACTTGAGTGCGGCGGTGTTGATTATTATATGCGCGCTTGCGGCACTCGTTTATAACATGACCTTTATGTTTACAATATGAGCAAAATTTGTTAAATAAGAACTAGAATTTGAATTAGAATTTAACTCAGAATTAGAGTTAGGATTAGAGCGCTGAAAATAATTATTAGGTTTATTAATTGAAGATGAGGAAGCTGGGACGTGGTAGGATCTTTGTATGAAGGGGCGAGGCTTATTGCGATTTTGATAACATTCCTGAGATGAATGACCTTGTTTCCGACAGATGGAACAAGTTTTAGTTGATCGCTGTGGGATACGATTTAGGTTGAATAATTTTTCTTCCTCTACAGCGAGAGTTATTGCCTCGTTAAGTGTAGATGGGTTCCTACATCGCACAATAGTTATAATATTTAAGTTAAGTCCCATAATGAACGTGTTTAGTGCGAGATCTTCCATAGCGGCTACTCTGCCTACGAGTTGTTTCTCGTCGGTGCAGGAGTAGTGGATGTCCGCTTGTATCCTCGTTAAGCATGATTCAAGGCGTAAAGAAAACTGTGTGACTGTCTCGTTGCTAAGTTGTTTACAGTTTTGAAGATCAGCCAAGAGATGATTTGAATGTTTTTTCTCTCCAAATGTAGTTTTTAAGAATGATTTTAATTCAGGCCAGGTACTAAAAGTTTTTAAACTGCAAGCTAACTGGGCTTTTCCTTCAAGTTGAGACAATATGTATTTGCAAAGAATGTGATGCTGTTCAGCCTGTGCTAGGGATATCGCATTGTCACAGTTTGTAAGGAATGCGGGTAGAGTATCTCTATCACCATTATATGATTTTATAAATTTAGTGAGGACATTAAGAGTGACCTTCTCAGATTTAGATTGGGATTCTTCTTTGACAGACATTGTAAATAGGAAATAAAAATTAGGTAGATAAGGATTTAGTAATAAGGATTTTAGTTAGGTGAGGAATTGGAGACACACAAAATTTAAAAATAGCAAAATATTGAAATAAAACAGTCAATAGAATTTGGCAGTTACTTACATGAACAACTGGATCACACACATTGTAGGTGCTGCTTATTAAATTAATAATAGTAGATAGAGTCAATTATTCAAGTAAATCAACGTGGTGAGCGCGACCTAGATTAGCAATTTTCGACGCGTGGAGGTGACGTAGCGCGATTACGTGGACACGACACGAGGCGGGGAGTTCACGTTGATTGATATGGGGAGGACAATGGGAGGACGAGACGAGACTTGAAAAAAGATGTTGAGATGAGTTGCGAGAGATGAGTTATAGGGGCGAGTTGCGAAGGCGAGTTGCTGAGTGTTCCGGTCCGATGATGTGGTGCAGGCTCAAGGTCGATACCCGAGGCTATCTGTCCACCACGATGTGAAGAGTGAAGGTGTGGCGCAGGCTCAGAGCAGTAGGCCTGAGGCTGACTGTCGACCACGATGTGAAGAGTGAAGAGGTGGCGCAGGCTTAGAGCAGTAGGCCTAAGGCTGACTGTCGACCACAGTGAGGTTTGACGATGTGGCGCAGGCTCAGAGCAGTGGGCCTGAGGCTGACTGTCGACCACTGGTGCTGAAGGATGCGGCGCAGGCTCAAGGCTGGTGCCCGAGACTAACTGTCGGCCACTGGTGCTGACGCGGGCTCGACAATGAGGGGTGGAGACTTACCGTCGATCAAACTTTTTGACGAGACGCGAGGGTGTCGCAGAATGGATACCAGGACTTATCGGAAGCCACTTACGGCATCCCACTTCTGACACCAATGTTACGCGGCACCCGGCGAATGTCTTTTTAAAAAATAAAACACCAAAGTTCCAGTTAACACTGAATTTATTTCCGAACCGAATTCACTACATGAAATTTAGGGGAACCTCACTTTTCTTTTTAGAGATTCACGGACACGGATGATTTCCAACTGATCGCGGATGGTAGGCAACTGGCAACGGATTACTGGCAACTGTTTACGGGCAACTGTCTACGGGCAACTGACTTGACCGCATGGCGGCAATTGGTTTTATTAAAAGACAAAATGTCTACCTAAGCAATTGCTAGGAACTAATATCGGATATAACAGCACGATTCAACTCAGATACTAGTACAAGTGAAGTTTTTTCTTCAAGTCTACTTACCACCGCTGCAAGTCTTCAGTTTATAGTGAGACGTGAGTTTTATCTTCGTTCCTTCATCAAACAAAATGTGAGTTATATTTCCATGTAATATCCATTCCTAATTTTCATACTATTTAAACTAAAAGTTTTTCACTGTGTCAACCTTGTGAGAATATCATAAATGATGTTAATAATTAATTTTACAGGTTAGATTCTGAGTTTAGCGAAAGCGCCAGCGTGCTGCAGTGCGAACCCCCCAAGCCCAAGCGCAAGGTGTCAGCTAAACGCAAGTCATCTGCCACCATCAAAAACATTGAGAACAACCATTTAAGGTTGGTACTATACTTTTTTATTAAAAAATATGCTGTTGATAAGATCACCATATCTTGTTTCTGCGTAATTAAATTTTATTCATACGAGTAAATAATGTATTTTGCAGATCTGACTCTGAGTTCAGCGACAGTGCTAGCGCGTTGCAGTGCGAGCGCCCCAAACCCAAGCGTGCCAAAGAGTCTGCAAAACGCAAGTCCTCTGCCATCAACAAAAACATCGTCAACGACCACTAAGGTACTTATACTTTTTATTCAAACATAAGAGTTATGAATCATTCCAGCGAAATTTAATTATTAATAAAATCAATAAAGTTTTTAGAGGACTTGTAAATCATGTAACCTTTTTTTTAATAGAGCGATCACGTTATTTTTCAGGAAGCTCAAGAAAACATCCTCGCCTCCTGTATTCGACATGTTCAACCTTCAAGAAGGTGAAGTTGGTGGCAGGCGAGTGGCGTCGAGCTCTGCGTCGGTGCTGTACAACCACGTGGCCAACGGGCAGACGCGGCGCACGGCACTCCTGGATGGCGCGTTCCACGTGGAGCTGAAAGTGTTCCGCGCGGCGGACGTGGACGCGGGCGGCGACGACGTGTGGAAAAAGTCGCTGCTGTGGTTGAAACTGCGCACCGATGACGACTCGCCACACTGGGCTCGCATACAGAACTTTGTGAAGCAGGCAAGCGTACTATTTAATGAATCGGAGGCAACCTTCTTTTCTAATAACATGAAATAAGACTAGGTTTAAATGTCATATTATTTGAAAATAGGCTTATTTTTTTTATGCTAGATGCCCACGACCAAATGCAAAATCGTTGTTTCGTTGCAGGCCTATTAGAAAGTCTTTATTTTTTATATCATAAATTATTTTTCATGTATCTAATGTTCCATTAACCAATATAAAGTTCAATCTAAGTAGATTCATAAGTTATCTTTGCATTTTATTAGGTAAATTGACTAATCATGCCTTTCTGTCCAGTTTGTAGTATTACTGTAGGCAACAAGCAATGGATAGGACACTTACGAAGTTCTAAACATCAACAACTTAACGATAATGTAGTAAGCTTAAGTAGTGGTGTAGAACTAGTCCACTCTGCTTTCCGTAATCGTATAGCCACATATAGAATAAGGGCTTAAGAAGATAATGAGAAACTGTCACTGTCAGTATTTTTTGAAAACCTTCTACATAAGATAAAACCGTTAATAGATCAATCTCTTGCCATCCATAACTGTCTTAAAGTTAACTTTGAATTATATCTAATATTTTTATTGATAAAAAATAACAATCCCGAACAAAAGTCATTTGCAACTAAAAATATAACAATTCATTTAAATTATGATTACAAACATTTATTTTCGAATTTAGTATTTTCTTTAATGAAGAAAATCAGTGAGTTTGAAGGGCAGGAAAGTGGATGGACCCTGCTTAGTAATAGTCATATAGAAATTAACATAAATAAGTTCCAACCACTTCGCGGATCGCAGTTCATTGATTTGCCGCTGGGTATTAAATCTAAAAAGGCTTGTGTAAATGATGACACATTTTGTTCTTTATGGTCGGTTACAGTAGCTCTCTATCCAGTGAGCAAAAATGTTCAGAGGGTGTCTTCGTATCCACATTTTAGTAATATATTTAACATAGATGGAATGTCTTTTCCTGTCTCTTTTTCCGATATTAGTTTGTTTGAAAAAAATAATAGCAATATAAGAATAAATGTGTATGGATTAGAAAACGATAAACAAATAACGGGACCGTTGTATGAATCACAGTATAGCAAACGAAACAGAAAAACCGTGAATTTATTATTATTAGAACAAGACAAGTTATCTCATTATTGTTTGATAAAAGACTTATCTCGTTTAGTGAGGAACCAAATTACCAAGCATCACGGTAAATTGTTCTTTTGTGATGATTGCCTTTTATTTTTTAGATCTAATGCTGAAATAAATTCTCATATATGTGCTGGTGTTAGGACCGACCTGCCTCAGAAGGGTTCCGTAATCGAGTTTAAGAATTATGGTCGGAAACAGGATGTGCCTTTTGTAATTTACTCTGATTTCGAAGCTATGTTAGTTCCCGTGCAGGGGTGTGACGCAGACCCGAACGCCGCGAGCACCACTGACCGTCAGGTTTGTTGTGATTTAACATTAATTATATCAAAATGAAACTACTAGCTCCATCTATTGTGCACTGGAAGAACTAACATTGATATGTACTTGTGAAGGTAAATTTAAAAAAATATAGTTAGTCTGCACTGAACAATGTATTGCTTAAAGTTCTGTAGTCTAGGAGAAAGCTTGCAGGGTTTTGTAGACGCTGACTGGGCCAGTGATAGCTTAGACCGTAAATCCTACACTGGATTCTGTTTTGTCATGAATGGATCAGCTATTTCATGGCAGAGCAAGAAGCAGAAAGTAACAGCACTCTCAAGCACCGAGGCTGAATATGTTATTTTTTTTTATTTTTTTTTATTTTTATTTATTAAAGACAACAAACAATTACACACATGTAACACTATAAGTGATGTATACTAGTTAACAATACTTAGTGTGCAATCAGCACCGCTGTCTACAGATTAGGTACAGACATGAGAAAAGGGCAATAGAGAATAAGCAGGTACGTACAATTCAGCTTGGTTCGTATAACAACGCGTATCGGAGTCAACGCGCATCCTGAGGCTCAAGTAAAAACCTGTTACTAAACAGTAACACACATATGACTACGGTGAAATTACCAAAGTAGCTACTAATAATTTCTTGCCTTGAGTTGTGTAATAAAGAATACACATCCATTTCTAATGAGAAATAATTAAGTTACATATGAGTAAATAAGGCCACTATTATATTTTGTTTAATTAAAAAAGAGGAATAAAATAATAATTAATCTATTGGGGGTGCCTAAGGATGCACGGTTCGACCAACACTTGGCGCACATAGGTATTTCTGTTAACATACATATACATATTTATTTATTACTTAATTTTAGGTTGCAGACGAGCAGACATTATCACCTGATGGTAAGCGACCGCCGCCGCCCATGGACACCCGCAACACCAGAGGAGTTACAAGTGCGCTGCCAACCTTTAATACATAATTTAGGCAGTACAACCGTTATAGTTTTAAGTTTAGGTTTTGGAGCAAGACACACTACCTGTGTCTTGTTCCAGCAAAATTCGAGTAATGGACTTCTTGAACAAAGCGGGTGAAGTTGCAAAAAGGTCTACATCTGTAAAATGTTGATTAAATGATTTCGTGATCCGAGCAAGCGGTGCTCGTTCACCCGCGTTTGTTTTACATGTAATAGGTGTAAATAGTTTTCGCTTACAAATGCCTCGTTTCAATGTGCGATAAGGTACATGAATGCGTATTATTTGGTTAACAAGGTCAGTACAGTCAAATCCATCGTGACATATTTTATAAAGTAAGAATTGATCAAGGAGTGTTCTTCTGCGTCTAAGTGGTGACAGTGAGAATTTATCCAGAAGGATAGGGTAGGGGGACTTCGAACGAAAGCATCGATAATTCACAGTTCGCAGAAACTTACGTTGCACATTCTCGATCTGGTCATGGTACTTAGTATAAAATGGATTCCAGACAGACGTGGCATACTCCAATTGGGATCTTATTAATGAAGTGTACAATAATATATAGGATTGAGATCTCTTAAAGGGTAAGCAGGTTCGCATGACAAAACCATAGAGTTTAAATGCTTTGTTGACTATACAATTAATATGGATATCGAAGTGAAGTTTGGAGTCCATGATAACACCAAGATCTTTTATCATGGATACTTTGTCTAGGATGGAGCCACATAATGAATAATTGAATTTGACAACATTTTTCTTTTTTGTAAAAGTGATAGATTTACACTTAGATAAACTGAGATGTAATTTATTTAGACAACAGTAGTCGGTAAGGCGGTCGAGATCTTCCTGTAAGCTATGAGAATCTTCTGCAGAGTCTATTATACGATATACCTTCAAGTCATCAGCATATAGAAGAAAACGTGAATTTTTAAAGCAACTACTGATGTCATTGATAAAAATAATAAAAAGCAAAGGTCCAATTATGGACCCTTGGGCCACACCAGAAGACACTCTGATGATATCAGATTTAAAACCATTGATTGCAACCTGCTGAGTCCTATTTCTGATATAAGAGGCAAACCACCTCAATAGATTTCCTCTAATTCCGTTAAATGCTATTTTTTGAAGAAGCAAGTCGTGGTCCACCTTATCGAAGGCTTTGCAGAAGTCCGTGTAGATTGAGTCAATTTGAGTTCGTTTATCCATACTTTGAAATAAATAATTAGAGTACAAGATTAAATTGCTAATAGTAGAACGGTTCTTAACGAAGCCATGTTGTTCTGGAATAATAATTTTATGTAGACTAGGGTAAACATAGTTGTGGACCAATCGCTCCAAAACCTTCGACAAGCTGGACAAAAGTGATATCGGGCGATAATTAATGACTTCATTTTTTGAGCCACCTTTATAGACTGGAGTGATGTTTGCTGTTTTCCATTGATGTGGTACAATCCCTTCATGCAAACTTCTATTATACAGTATATATAAGGGTTCGGCCAAAGATTCAGCAGTATGTTTAATAAAGATAGGAGGGAGCCCATCAGGGCCAGCCCCTTTTGAGACATCTAATAATTTTAATACTTTCACGATTTCATTCTTTGGAATGTATAGATCAGTTAAAGTAAAATCACAACGTGGGTTAAATGGTAATAATTCAATATCAACGCTGGCATTACTACTTGCCTCGTAGACAGAGCTAAAGAATTTTGAAAAAAGATCACAAATTGAATCTGGTGTGTCGGATTCAATATCATTGTATTTCATAACAGATGGTATGCCAGATTTTTTGCTGCCATTTTTAACGTACGACCAAAAAGCTTTTACGTCATCTTTCAATCGTGTCTCAATTGAGTCTAAGTATGAGTCAAAACATTGTTTCATTACTAATTTAAATCTTTTTCTCAGTACAGAGAATTCTTCATAATGTGATAGATTTTGATATCTTTTCCAACGACGCCAAGCCTTTTCTTTGTTTCTAAAAATATGTATAAGAGGACGGGAGAACCAAACCGGGTAATGACTTGATTTAACCGGGCGCAGCGGGACACATAATTTTATTATTTCATAGATTTTTTCATAGAAAATTATAAGTGCATCATCTATAGATATGTCATTAAGGATCTTATACCAATCAGTTTCACTAATTAGTTTATTAATTAAGGCGTAGTTTCCGCGAAAATAACAAAATCTGCTAGATGGGGCAGAAGTCATAGCGTTAAATGCATGGATGGAGGTTAGAACACAAAAAGGGGGATGTAAGCAGTCAATAGGCACTAAATTTACAGATGGAATTTCACAAAGACACACGTCCGTATTAGATATGAAAAGGTCTAATACCCGCCCCATATTATTTTTCATATTGTTGTATTGTTTACTATGAGTAGATCTGATAAAGTTGTATAGACATTGATCAGTCGAATAGCTACAGTTACTTGATTGTGTTGAGTTTATTAAGCTAACAGTCTGCCAGTCAAACGTAGGACAGTTGAAATCACCCACTAAGTAAAATTTTTCAACATTATTATTAGATAGTTCGCATTGTAGTGCGTTTAAAAAGGACGAGTAGACCGCAGTGTTTTGACTCGGTGGAATGTATAGGCCACATATCATATAGCTCGCCTCCCGAGTATCTATTGTCAACAATACGTAATCAATTGATGCAGATACATATTTACCGTCGCACAAGTGGTCGGCTAGCAGTAGTCGGCGCGCGCGCATTCCACGGCGCAGCGCCACCAACACGCCGCCGCCATCGCGCTTGCCGGTGGCCGCGCGGTCGCGGTCACATCTGTATAGCACGTACCGGGAGTCCACTATCTCACCATCCATAATGCTAGGCGTCAACCAAGTCTCGGAGAGAATTATAACATCATAACTTTCCGCTAGAACATTTGTAAACAAGGTGTTTAATTTCGTTCGAAGTCCCCTACAGTTTTGATAGTAAATACTAATTTTTTCAGCGTATTTTAATGAGAAGAATGTAAATTGAGTTACTAAAGATAGGATTAATAGTTAAATTGGAAGTTGCACTCCTTTTTTTATTAAACAACAACACCACAATACCAAACAATACGTTCAAAAAATCGTTGATACAAGTAATTTGCGTTAGTGTACAGATTGTTTCAAAAATATTTAGCATTATGAGAAACAAAGCTTTTAAGTTACAATTAATTTGATGTACTAATAAAATATGGGAAAAAATATTTTTTACTACCTTACAAATTACGTAAACATGCACAGAGCAATACACGCACCAGAGACCACACTTTATGAGCACAGCGATAGATTTATCCCTGACACGAGTAATATTGAGATAATCATGCTTACTAGTGGTAATGGAATAATATAGGGGAAACGCATACACATCTATTGATAATATTTTAGCACTGTCACTTCTTGGACGTAATTTTCTCCAAATCGATTTCACTACGCACTGAGAACGCGGAGGATGTATCATTTTTTCTGACAAGTATTGATCCATGTTTGACCCAGACAAAACGATACCCGCGCTGCTTAGCTGCTTCTCGCGTTTGGCGAAAAAGGGTCTTGTTTTTCAGAGTGAGATGTTCATTCAAGTAAATTTTATGGGACGGTCCTGATATTCCAAGCTGGTCGGAAGTAAGCCCTTTATAGAGGCGAGCAGCAGACAGTTGTAGCAGACATGTTGCACTTTCTGAAGCTTGCAGAGAGGCCATTTACCTTAGGGAAATATTATATGCATTAACTGGGTCTTTGGTGACAATAAGCTTGAATTGTGATAATCAGAGCGCATTAAAGATGGCTACAAACCATCAGTGCCATAATAGGTCAAAGCATATTGATGTTAAACATCACTTTGTACGAGAGACTATTAAGAGTGGCAAGGTAAACTTAAGCTATTTATCTACTAATGAAATGCCAGCTGATTTGTTAACCAAAGGTCTAGGTATAATTAAACATTACAAGTTCATGAAAAATTTAGGCATTGTCAAATTGTAGAAAGACTGTAAAAATGTTTTTTTTGTACTTTGTTGCAGTATGATGTTTAGTTTATTTTGATAAGTGGAGGTGTTGTGATTTAACATTAATTATATCAAAATGAAACTACTAGCTCCATCTATTGTGCACTGGAAGAACTAACATTGATATGTACTTGTGAAGGTAGATTTAAAAAATATAGTTAGTCTGCACTGAACAACCGCGTAGTTTACTTTTAAGGTTCACGTTCCTATTGCCTTTGCTTACTACTGTCACCCCTCGACTTGTAGTTTTAAATGGAGAAATAAAACTAAGGAATAAATTAATACAATTACTTTTATTCCCCGCCAAAACCGCCGTCGGAGGCACACAAATTTGTGAGGTCGTGGGTTTAAAGGGCCGTCTGCTTTCACTTCACTTTCTAGGCACTCCCCTGTAGGTCCACTGGTAGTAGCCCGAGACGGAGACGATGATCGCCAATTTCTCAGGCGGCGGATGTGGTGAATCTGAATTTTTCAGTAGACGGATGTGGTGTTGCGCCTCTCACAGGATGCTACGCCAACGCGCTCTGCCTCCAACTGTCTTCCCAATCCGGTAATAAATCCTGGAATCACCATTCCAACAAATTAGGCCATGATCAAATTCTTCCGTTCTAAGCAGGTACCACCGAGGACAACAAGGAAAGTACCTATCCAAATTTTGTAGTAGCTTTGTCTCGGTGATAAACTGATCAGAACGGAGTTTACATAAAAATATAAAAAGCTGTGAAGCTTGCGGAGCTAGTGAAGCTAGATTCCTGCAAATAAGTAACATATCTATTTACATTATTTTCTATATAACCATAAGAGAAGCTTTTAAAATAAAACAAAAATAAAGTTCCACAAACCCGAGCCATATAAGCAAAATCGAAACATAGGTACTTTTAACTCGACCCGGGCATCGAACCCGGGACCCCGAGATCACAGTCCACTACTTAATCCACTAATCCAACGGGGTGTCACGGATGTTAAGGTTATTTACAATAATTAAATAAGCATCAACAATAAATTTTTTTGAATTTTGAAAAGTACGTTAGTCTACATATTTTTTTCTATGAGGGTAGAAAATACTCATAATTGCACAGGATTATTTGCATCTATAAAATAAACATACTGATTAAAAATAACATCTACGATTGCGCTTACTATTGCAACTAAAACTACAAAGCGAATCAACTGTAAGCAAAGACAGTAGGCACAATTTAGATATGAGCCAAGAAATAATGTTTAATAGGTTTTTGTGTGCTATTTAGAACTTACCCTAGATCGGGATGTCAACGGATCACAACACAATTCACCGCGGAATTAATCTAATATATAAAATTCTCGTGTCACAGTTTTCGTTGCCATACTCCTCCGAAACGGCTTGACCGATTTTGATGAAATTTTTTGTGCTTATCCGGTATCTATGAGAATCGGCCAACATCTATTTTTCATCCCCCTAAATGTTAGGGGTAGTCCACCCCTAAATTTTTATTTTTATTTTTTAGACAAAATTTTTAATTTCTCTTTTTTTATGATACAACATACAAAAATACATACAATCCTCAATTTTCACCCTTCTACGATCAACCCTTTTATTTATATGGCAAAACAACGTTTGCCGGGTCAGCTAGTTTAAATATAAAAATGTATCGCTCGTTGCTAAGTTAAAGCACGTAACGGTTCTTTTGAAAAATGCTTGTTGCGAGGAGACGTGCAAACTGTCATCAGCCTAGAAGCGACTGGCGACCCTCCGCTCACCTCTGCCCGCGCGCACCTGCCGCGACCGGTTTCCGCTGCGCCGTTCCGAAATCGATTTCTTGTTACTCATTATTGTTTATGACTTATGTAAATGATTAATTCTTTTAATATTTTTTTTTTTATTTCTAAATATTTTACTTTAGTTTATTGTAAATATGCACTGTAAATACAAGTTTTAAATTATTCTTAATGTTATGTAAGTTCATTATTTTATTTATTCCTACATTTATATTTTATCGACAAACCAGAATCTGTAGTTTAAGATTGTATGTGTAACGTTCCGTTACATTACCCGCCGGCCCCTCATAAGGATTTTATTACTAAAATAAAATCCGCATGATAATTTTGTTACTGAACCATTTATTCAACCTTTCATTTCATTCAATCCTCCTCATTCATACTACTAGCATTGCAATATAAATAATCCCATATTATCTAAAATACGAGACGTTTCCAAGCAGAACTGGTAAGTCTTAGGACAAATATACGTCAAGACTTACTGTAACAGGTCTTAATTAGATCAATAGCTATTGGCAAGTAAACGGAGACAATGGTTTTAATTTTGGTTCGTAATTTTTAAGTCCTTGATGTGCCAAGACCCTAAATTTTTGCTTGACATGTCTTCAAGGATATAAACGAGCGGTGACAGCTCATGTATGACCCTGCATTTAATATATTTAGGGGCTAACTTTTTACTAAAGTGCTTATCTTTATCGCTCAGGACGTAAGCACGTTTATAGACTATATCATCTTTATTAAATTCGTGAGCCTTACGTCTTAAATTATAATGAGACGTGTTCTTCACGTGAGCGTGATACAAGGCTTTCTGGACATTATCGAATGTGGAGCTTAGAAATCCAAGGTTTTCCGCATAGATATCTCGCGGAAGAAATAAAACCTCCTCTCCAATATCCGTGTCTATATAATGTGAACCGCATAAAACTAACTCGCGTCCAAACACTAAAAATGATGGGGTATACCCAGTGGCCTCATTTACAGAATTATTAATTGCGTACTGAATTTTCGGGATAAATACGTCCCAAGATCTATGATCCCCATCAACAAAGGTTGAGATACAAGTAATAATAGTTTTATTATACCTCTCTACAGTATTAACCTGAGGGGTATATTTAGGGGAATAGTATTCATCATCATCATCGTCAGCCCATTTAAGTCCCCACTGCTGGGGCACGGGCCTCCCTCAATCACATGAGGGGTAATTGCCATACTCACCACGCTTGGCAGACGGGTTGGCGAGGATTTTGATATAAATGCAGAGTTTTCCTTCTCTTAGTGCTGATGATCATGCCTGCAGCTTTACCTTAGTCGCCTTTTACGACACCTCAGTAAGAGTGAGGGTGGCCTATTCTACTCTGCCGGGGACCACTCGAGGGAATAGTATACATTTGGTATATTGTATCTTTTGAATAATTCGTGAGTGTGGCCACTAATGAATTGAGTACCGTTATCCAAAAAAACACTTTGAGGGACACCGTGGAACAAAAAGATGTGTTCCTCTAGAATTTTAACAATGATTTCGGAAGTTGCTTTTCTAATAGGAAAAATATGACAAAATTTTGAAAAACAGCAAGTGACCACGAGTATGAAAGTATTTTGTTTTCGAGTATTTGGCAACGGTCCCATTAAGTCGATGGATATCATTTGGAAAGGTCGAGAGTATTGTTTTGGGCGACCCATTTCACCAAGAGTAGCATGGTTTTGAGTTTTATATTGCAGACAAGTGCTACAGGAACCAACATACTTGGCTACTTCTCGGTACATGCCTAACCAGTAATACCTAAGGGCAATTCGTTTATAGGTCTTGAAGATCCCCAGATGACCAGCAGTAGGGTCATTATGGTTTTCCTCAATAACCTTTTGGCGCAGCTCCAATGGAACCACCTCTTTCCAAGAAAACTCCCTTGTTAACTCACACTTATTTTTGCTTAGACGAAAAAGGGAACCATTCTTTATCTGATAATTTGGAAAACTTTCGGGGTTCGAAACGCAGTTATTGTAAATTTTCTTATACCACTCATCACTAGAAGTCGCGAGTGAGTTGGTAGTGAGTACTGACGCTACAGGAACTGCTCTCGACAAGGCATCCGGGATAACGTTGTCAACTCCTCGGCGATGTTTAATCTCGAAATTGAAGGCTGACAAGCGCACCCCCCATCGAGAAAGTCTACCTGTGGGATTATTTAAGGACAAAAACCATTTCAACGCACTATGATCTGTGTAAACTACGAAAGTATTTCCGTTATCCAAATAGCACCTCCAATGTTCCAATGCAATAAGAACTGCTAAAGTTTCGCGCTCAGTAATGCTATAATTCTTTTCTGCCGCTGACAAAGTTTTACTCATATAGGCTACAGGATGCTCTTTGCCATTAACCGTTTGAGTAAGCATAGCTCCAATGCCATAATTACTTGCATCAGTATGCACCTCAAATGGCAAGCTGAAATTAGGGCAAGAAAGAACTGGCGCAGAAACTAAACATTCTTTAAGTTTTTTGAATGCTGCATCGGCTTCATCAGTCCACTTGAAAGGTGGAGTGTTCTTTTTACTCGAAGTCAATCTGTTAAGCGGCCCTGCTATTGAGCTAAAGTTGGGCACGAACCTACGATACCAGGTAGCGGTGCCTAGAAATCGCTTTAGTTCCTTACGATTACTAGGAGTTGCATAGTTAAGGATGGCTTCAACCTTCTCCGGATCTGTTCGTAAGCCACTAGCATCAACCACATAGCCCAAATATTTAAGTTGACTTCGAAAGAACTCACAGTTTTCTAAGTTTATGGTGAGCCCAGCCCCTTTCAACTTGTCCAATACGCTAATTAATATTGCTGCATGCTCTTCAAAATCATTGCTAATGATAATAATATCATCTAAATAGGCGAAAATGCGATGATCTATGTTACCCAGTAACTTATCGACCAAACGCTGTTGCGTTGCCGGAGCATTTGTAAGTCCGAACGGAGTAGTTTTAAACCTGAGTGTTCCTCTTCCTGGGACGTAAAATGCCGTCTTATCCCTATCCTTCTCCGCAATAGGAATCTGCCAAAACGCTTTAGACAAATCCAAGCTAGTAAGGAAACGGGCATCGCGCAGATTGTCCAATATCTCCGATATGTAAGGCAAGTTGTAGGCATCGCGTTTTGTGACGGAATTTAACTTCCTACTATCCAAACAAAAACGGGGTTGACCATTCTTCTTAGTGACGAGGAGGACAGGAGATTGCCAAGCACTTTCGCAATGCTCTACCACATCTAAAGCCAACATTTCATCCACCTGTTCGACAAGTATTCTCTGTTTCTCAGGAGAGAGTCTATAGTACCTTTGCCTCACAGGAGGAGAATCACCAGTATCAATGTGATGAGTTACGACGTGTGTGCGTCCCAAGCCCTTGCGTTCAAAAGAGATTTCTTTAAACTGATCCACAATATTATCTGCAATAGCCTTCTGAGTATCATCCAAGCTATCATAAGAATGGATAAAAATTTGTTCATTTCGTTTATTTAAGTCCACCAGATGATCCGCTGATAAAGAAACAGATCCTAAATATTTTGGACATAATTTAAAGGCGCGCCAAAAGTCAACACCTAGAATGAGCGATGACTGAACTTCAGGAACTACATAAAATTTTAATATATGAAATTGGTCCTCGAAATGCACCGGCACATTTATATAACCGATACTTCTAATAGACTGACCACCAGCAGTAACTATGGATGTTGTATCATCTGTGTACAATTTAAAACCATTACTTAATAAACTTCTATGAGAATCATTACCTAAAATAGTAACAGCTGCACCAGAATCCAAGAGACCAGATACTGTTATATCGTTGATTTTGATATTTAAATATGGTCGCGTATCACCCAAAGGTTTATTATGCAGAATTGAACAAATATTATAAGTGTTAAAAAATAAATTAATTGTTTTTAACCAATCATTCCATTCGTCTATATTAAAGCGACTCTCCGACACAGGAGTATTCATACAATTCTGCAAACTTAGTTTTTTGGATTGCAATTCGGACAATCTGGTTTTTTAACACCCTTGTGACCATATTTAAAGCACATAATTTCACAAGTTTCACAATTTCTCAAGCTGTGAGAGTTGTTCCTACACCTAGGACAATAAGGTTGCTTAATATCATTGTTTGAATTATTATGATTTATAGCATGTAAATATTTTTCATTGACGTTATTGTTATTATTACTTGTATTTTGTTTGTTAGTATTTAAGTTATTTGTATTACTTGTATTTTTATTAAAATTATAATTTTGATTTGGTTTGCCAAATGTGTTTCCTTTTTGTTTGTAAGCAAACTCCGGTGCCACTGTTTCCGACGTAGCCGTTGACGGTTCGCGAAAATGAGCCATGCGCGCCTGTACATTCCCAAAGTTCCTACAAAGTAGTCTCACCTGATCAATCGATTTAATTTCGGCAACTGACGCAAGAGTGTTCGCATAGCAAGGCCTTATGTTATGCAGAACTATTTCGAGCTGCTCCTCTTCATCTAAAGGTCTCGACAGACGTGAAAACATTCCAGAAAGTATTGACAGATAGATAATTATATTCTCTGTAGCACCCTGAGTCCTAGAACGAATCTCAGTTAAAAGACGGTAATCGTAATCATTTTTATCGAAGTCTTGTTGGAGGAGGGTAACAAGCTCGTCCCAAGATGATACTTGGTCGCGAACGCTTCTAAACCAATGCAGTGCATCGTCTACAAATATTTCCGAAGCAAAGGCTAATATTTTAGTATCAGAAATATTACGAGCTAGTCTAAATTCGTCAACCCGTTGTACAAAAGACCTCACGCAGGTTTTGCCATCATATTTTAATTTACACAATTCAGAAACCTTAGTGCCTTCACAAGTTACTGCTACACTGATCTTATCTGATGAGAATTGTGTATTTAAAGAAGGTACAGTAGGAATTAGAGGATCAATACATTTCGATTTTAAAGTATTAAAATCCTCATAATATTCTTTAAAAAGCTTCGTGCATTCAGTATGTACGTCTAAAATTTTTTCATCTCTACTGATCCTATTTAGCCTGTGATAAAGATGATGAAACAGGTTCTCCATACGACCTAATACATTTTTATCCTTAGTCTCCGTATCAAGGTTTGATTTAATTTTATTTAAAATTTCTAAAGAATTGTTTAAATCCTCAAGAGGGTCTAGATGTGAGCACAAAATATCCTCTGAAGGAAACGCCTGATTAAGTTTAACAACCTGTCGCCTAAGATCAACCACAGTGTTACCAGGAACTTCACCTCTTACGGCTACCTCATATTCCAACTCAGATTTCTGTAGTGATAAATATTTTATTGGGTATGCCATCGCGGAAATGTGTTGCAAAGTTAACAAAAAAAAACAGTTATAAATAGCACACAAAAATAAAAAATAATAAATGATGTAATGGCGACTCTTGAATGATGTTACAATCAACACTAACAGAACGCTGTGTTATAATATCTTAAAGAAGAATAAAGAAATAAAAACACTATTGAAAGCGTTAGTAAAAACAAAAAAAAAATGTTATAAAGAAAAAAAAACGTCACAGAACTAAAAAAAAAATCGTAACTAGTGTGAGGGTAGTTTTACAAAATTATATAATAATGTAGATGGCAGTCTACAATTTCATTAATAAACAAAAATCAAAACTTAAATGCAATTGTATGTAAACATATATTTATATATATATATATCTTTTTTGATAAATTCTATGTAACTTTTATTTAACAATTTTTAATTTTATTCCGTACCTACAATGTGATGAGATTGTTACTTAACAATATAATATGTACTAACCTCACCCCAGTTACTGCAAACAAAAAACACAAAGCGTTTTACAATAAAAAAAAAAAAAACCTTCACCGTACAAAAACTAACTACTTAATGGAAGCAAAAGCAAACCAACCACGTAAGAGGGCGCCAGTGTCACCCCTCGACTTGTAGTTTTAAATGGAGAAATAAAACTAAGGAATAAATGAATACAATTACTTTTATTCCCCGCCAAAACCGCCGTCGGAGGCACACAAATTTGTGAGGTCGTGGGTTTAAAGGGCCGTCTGCTTTCACTTCACTTTCTAGGCACTCCCCTGTAGGTCCACTGGTAGTAGCCCGAGACGGAGACGATGATCGCCAATTTCTCAGGCGGCGGATGTGGTGAATCTGAATTTTTCAGTAGACGGATGTGGTGTTGCGCCTCTCACAGGATGCTACGCCAACGCGCTCTGCCTCCAACTGTCTTCCCAATCCGGTAATAAATCCTGGAATCACCATTCCAACAAATTAGGCCATGATCAAATTCTTCCGTTCTAAGCAGGTACCACCGAGGACAACAAGGAAAGTACCTATCCAAATTTTGTAGTAGCTTTGTCTCGGTGATAAACTGATCAGAACGGAGTTTACATAAAAATATAAAAAGCTGTGAAGCTTGCGGAGCTAGTGAAGCTAGATTCCTGCAAATAAGTAACATATCTATTTACATTATTTTCTATATAACCATAAGAGAAGCTTTTAAAATAAAACAAAAATAAAGTTCCACAAACCCGAGCCATATAAGCAAAATCGAAACATAGGTACTTTTAACTCGACCCGGGCATCGAACCCGGGACCCCGAGATCACAGTCCACTACTTAATCCACTAATCCAACGGGGTGTCACGGATGTTAAGGTTATTTACAATAATTAAATAAGCATCAACAATTAAATTTTTGAATTTTGAAAAGTACGTTAGTCTACATATTTTTTCTATGAGGGTAGAAAATACTCATAATTGCACAGGATTATTTGCATCTATAAAATAAACATACTGATTAAAAATAACATCTACGATTGCGCTTACCATTGCAACTAAAACTACAAAGCGAATCAACTGTAAGCAAAGACAGTAGGCACAATTTAGATATGAGCCAAGAAATAATGTTTAATAGGTTTTTGTGTGCTATTTAGAACTTACCCTAGATCGGGATGTCAACGGATCACAACACAATTCACCGCGGAATTAATTTAAATATAAAAATGTATCGCTCGTTGCTAAGTTAAAGCACGTAACGGTTCTTTTGAAAAATGCTTGTTGCGAGGAGACGTGCAAACTGTCATCAGCCTAGAAGCGACTGGCGACCCTCCGCTCACCTCTGCCCGCGCGCACCTGCCGCGACCGGTTTCCGCTGCGCCGTTCCGAAATCGATTTCTAGTTACTAATTATTGTTTATGACTTATGTAAATGATTAATTCTTTTAATATTTTTTTTTTTATTTCTAAATATTTTACTTTAGTTTATTGTAAATATGCACTGTAAATACAAGTTTTAAATTATTCTTAATGTTATGTAAGTTCATTATTTTATTTATTCCTACATTTATATTTTATCGACAAACCAGAATCTGTAGTTTAAGATTGTATGTGTAACGTTCCGTTACACTACATAGTTTGTTCTTACGACACCAGTAAAAACCGCTTTGTATCATACCGGGGATTAGACTGTGTTGATAAATTTGTCAAAAGTATTTATCGTGACGTTCAATGGATTAACGACCAACTCTCAAATACACTCCCTTTAATTTTTAACGAAGAAGAAGCTATGGATTTTAAATCAGCTACTCGTTGTCACATTTGTCAAAATTTACTATTTTCCGATAGAGTTAGAGATCACTGCCATTTGACTGAGAAATATCGTGGAGCGGCACATAACTATTGTAATTTAATGTACAAACTACCTAGATTTGTGCCAATTTTTTTTCACAATCTTTCGGGTTACGACTGTCATCTTTTTATTAAAAGTTTAGGAGAAGCTCGTGGCGTACTGAGCATAATAGCAAAAAACAAGGAATCTTATGTTTCATTTAAACAATTTATACAAGTATCAAGAGATGAATGCATTCAGTTGCGGTTTGTTGATTCTTTTAAGTTCCTATCAACCAGCTTAGATAAATTGTCTAAAAGTTTAACACCTAATCAGTTTCAACATTTAAAAAACTATTTTCCTCGTTCTAAGCATTTTGATTTACTCACTCGAAAAGGTGTATATCCCTATGATTATATGAACTGTATAGAAAGGTATAACGAAAAAAGCCTCCCCAGCATTGACGATTTTTATAAGTCACTAAACCAGGAGGTGATTTCTTCTTCCGATTACCAACATGCACAGTTAGTGTGGTCAGAGTTTAATATTAAAGATTTAGGGGAATACACCGATCTATACCTTAAAACAGATGTACTTTTATTGTCAGATATATTTGAAAACTTTAGGAATACATCGAAACGTCACCATCAACTCGACCCTGCATGTTATGTTACTGCTCCTAGTTTATCTTGGGACGCGATGCTTCTTAAGACCGGAATTAAGTTAGAGCTCATAGATGACTTAGCAATTATAAGAATGATACAAGGAGGTATTAGAGGAGGTATATGTATGTGCTCGCATCGATATGCTAAAAGTAATAACAAATATATGGAAGATTATGACGAAAAAAAAGACGACGTTTTCATTATTTATATCGATTGCAATAACTTATATGGCTACGCCATGTGTCAAAATTTACCTTTGTCTGATTTTAGATTTTTAAGTCAAAATGAGAACGAAAACTTGGTAATAACAGATGTAAAAGATGATGCTTGTCGCGGCTACATTTTGGAAGTGGATTTAATTTACCCGAAATACTTACATAGTGTGCATAACGATTTACCATTTTGTTCCGAAAAATATGTTCCTCCAGGAGGGAAAACTTCTAAACTTATCCCTAATTTATTTGACAAATATAACTATGTTCTACACTATGTACATTTAAAAAATTGTATTAAACATGAACTCATATTGAAAAAAATACATCGTGTCATAACTTTTCAACAGAGAGCGTTTTTAAAAGAATATATTGACCTTAATACAGAGCTTAGGCAAAAAGCAGTTTCCACGTTTGAACAGGATTACTTTAAATTGCTTAATAATAGCATATTCGGTAAAACACTTGAAAATAGTAAAAACCGAGTAAATGTTCAATTAGTAAATCAGTGGAATGACACTAAAAACAAAACAAAAAAACGATTAAGAGCTGATTCGTTAATTGCAAGACCTAATTTTCACAGCGTATCTGTATTCTCGGAAAACTTGGTTGCTATTCAAATGAAACCAGAATAAATTGTTTTGGATAAACCGATCTATATTGGTTTTTCCGTCTTAGAATTACCTAAAAAACACATGTATGATTTTCACTACTCAATTATCCAACCACATTACAGAGATCGTGTTAAACTATGTTACACTGATACACATAGTTTTATTTATAAAATACAAACTAGTGATTTTTACTATGATTGCAAAAAACATTTTTTATCATATTTTGACACGAGCAACTATAGTCCTAGTAATCCATATAATCTATCACTTTTAAATAAAAAAGTGCCAGGTTTGTTCAAGGATGAAATGGGAGGAAAAATAATAAGTGAATTTATCGGGTTACGTCCAAAATTATATTGCATACAGACTGAAAATAGTACTTTAAAAAAAGCCAAAGGTGTGAAAAAGTGTGTTGTGCGAGATATGCACAAAACAGACTATTTAAAAACATTGGGTAGTGGTGACGTAGACAGAATCTATTATTCAAGTCTTTAAAACATGAGCTATTTACACGTTCTGTCAATAAAGTCGTGCTGTCTTCAAATGATGATAAGCGTTTGGTATCAAAAAATAACATTGAAACTCTTGCTTGGGGCAACTACTCAATTTTAGGCTAGGTAGATACTTGATTGAGCTTTATGTTGGTATCTTGTTGAAAAATACTTAATGTTAATTAATTTTATTGGTGTATTTAATCGTATGTAAATCAGTACATGTATCTGTATCTGGGTTTATTCTGTTTAATAATACAAATTGTAATGTATAATAACAGCCCCAACTGCTCAATTTTAGGGTAGGTACGTACTTGTTGAATATTATGTTGGCATCTTATTGAAAACTATTAATGTCAATTAATTTGATTGTTGTATTTAATTGCATGTACATATGTACACCTACCTATATCTGTATCTGTGTTTACAGTGTTGATAATTCAAATTGGAATGTTTACTAAAATTTTAAAATAACCGCAAATAAAAAAATGTAAGCCTATTAAAACTGTTTTATTTAGTAGTGTTTAAGTTTAAACCTGACCTAGAAACAGTAATGTGATGCTTGCACACCTGGGTCTGCTCGCGTCATTGATAGCTGTTGTGCAATTGCTTAGCAAGCAAGATTAAAGTACACCAAGTTTATATTTTATTTCAACAAAGTCAAAGTCAAAGTCAAATAATTCTTTATTTGCATAGGCTTGTACACAGCACTTACAAATCGTCATACATTTGAATGACTTAAAACTATTTAAAAGTACTTATATATAATTTACATGTTAATACATAAATATGTTGATACATAAAATATACTAAAGAAATAAATAAACATAATGCGATTCTACCACCGGCTCGGAAAGTTGTTTCTGGTCGAGAAGATCCGGCAAGAAACTCGCCAGTTACTCTTTTTAATCGCCAAATTTTCATACAATGTTGTGTCATCATCATACCAAGCCATACAGTTCAATTGTTACACAAAATAAAATAAAGGAAATATTAATAAAATAAATATTATGAGGTAAACCGAAGCAGACCAGTCCCCAAAGGTGGCACCTGTTCACAAGTATGACGTATGTGTCAGCCATCATTTCACTTAACCATATTAGAGGGAATGCAATGACCCGCCACATAGCGCCACCACCTCAGAGACATTTGAGTGAGCATGACTACTTAGGTTCCCCTCATAGGTCACAAAGAGTAGTAGTTATTTAATCCAACACTAATAAACTGCAGGACGAGGTGTACAATAGTAGTAGGTGGTTAGCATCTTGTCAATTATTGAATAGTCAATATAAATCAATTTTTATACAGTAATAAATGCTGCTAAGCCTAATTTATTAAAAATGAGTAATTATATAATATTAATAATTTCCGTAAATATATATGAAAATGCTACAAGTGTGCAGGCATGGAGGTCATTATGTCCATGAATCCTTATCATTTAGGTAGTCTACAATTTTATAGTATCCTTTACTCATTAAACAGGCTTTCACGTGTGATTTAAATTTATGCGTTGGTAACTCAATAACATTTTGTGGCAACTTATTGTACATTTTAATACTTAGACCAACAAATGAATTATAAATTTTTTGAAGTTTCAGATTTGGAATCGCGAGCTTGTGTTTATTTCTAGTGTTAAAACCATGACAATCAGATTTTTTCGAAAAAATATCCTTGTTCTTTCGCACGTACAAAATACAGTCTAAAATGTATTGAGAAGCTACGGTTAAGATGTTAATGCTCTTAAATATTTCTTTTAGCGAATCGCGAGGTCTAAGGTTGTATATGGAGCGGATGGCCCTCTTCTGCAATACAAATATAGTCTGTATATCAGCAGCAGACCCCCACAACAAGAGACCATAAGACATTACACTATGAAAATAACTAAAATAAATCAATCTCGCGGTTTCAATATCGGTCAGATGTCTAATCTTCTTAACCGCATACGCGGCGGAACTAAGTCTTCCCGCCAAGGCTGCGATGTGGGGACCCCATTGCAATTTGGCATCCATGGTAATGCCAAGGAAAACTGTTGAATCAATGACTTCAATACGTTCATTATTCATAGTGATGTTAGTATTAACCTGTCTTACATTGGGCATTGTGAATTTTACACATTTAGTTTTCTTAGCATTAAGAAGTAAGTTGTTAGTGGTAAACCAATGGAGAACTTGTGACAGAGTGTCATTTACATCGTAAAATGTACTTTTTCGTCGGTCAACATTAAAGATCAACGAAGTGTCATCAGCAAATAGCACTACCTCACAAAGATCTTGTGTAAAGTAAGGAAGGTCATTTATATATATCAGGAAAAGCAGAGGCCCCAATATCAATCCTTGGGGCACTCCCATCAATAGAGGAGTGCCTGAAGAATATGTCCCATTAATGTTTACTTTCTGAATTCTATCAGACAAGTAAGAATTTATCAAACTTAGTGAAATCTTGGATACACCATAATGAGCTAATTTTAACAACAATGTTTGGTGCGTAACGCAATCAAATGCTTTCGATAGGTCACAAAATACTCCAACAGCATCCTGCTTGTTTTCCCATGCATCAAAAATATGCTTGATAAGTGCAACTCCTGCATCAGTTGTTGACTTACCTTTAGTGAACCCAAATTGTTTATTATGAAGCAGGTCGTTAACTTTAAAATGAGACAGCAACTGAACGAATATGACTTTTCCAAAAATCTTACTCAGTGCTGGTAATATAGAAATAGGCCTAAAGTTAGAAGGGTTACTTTTATCACCTGATTTGAATAACGGTATGATTTTGCTATACTTCATTAAGTTAGGAAATTGGCCTTCGTCAACACATCTGTTGAATATCATTGCCAAATAGGGTGCGATATGCAGTATTATATTTTTTAAAATGTCTACGGATATTCCCCAAAGATCTTCAGTTCTTTTTATATTCAGATCTTTAAAAGTTTTTACTATTATCTCAGGTGTTACATGGGTAAATCTGAAAGGTGTTTTACATTCGTCGACTTTTGCCTTTAGCAAGGAGACAGCAAGATGTGAACTTGAGTTTAATGTACTTGTCGTTGTCACTGGTATATTAGTGAAAAAAGACTCAAATGCATTTGCCACATCAGCATCAGAGTCAAGTTGTTTGCCATTGATTTTTAGAGAGACCTTGTGTTCTTGTGTTTTGTTTTTACAAGTCTCTTTGTTTATGATATTCCATGTGATTTTAATTTTGTTAGTTGCTTTACTTATTTTGTTTTTAATGTAGTTTGATTTAGCAACAGCACATACTTTCTTGAAGCATTTAGAATAGTTTTTTACATATTCTATTACTGTAGGATCACATGAATTAGCCTTAATGTCATATAATTCAAACAATTTTCTTCTGCTTATGTATATACCTTTAGTGGCCCAGTCACTAAATTGATTTTTAGAATTACTTTTAATGGTCTTCTTTGTGAAGATGCCATTAAATTCCTTTTCAACAAGTTCGAAAAGGCTTTCATATAATTGATCAACACTATTTTCAATATATGGAATTGTGGATATTTTCCTACAAATATTCTCCTTGAACTTTTTTACACGCCCCTTAGTAATGGGCCTACATGTGAAACTAGTAGACGGATCATTTCGATGACAGTCGATAACAGCCAACTGACCACTGTGATCAGAGTTTATGAAATTTATTATAGATTTTTCCCCTACATTACAATCACAGAATATGTTGTC
Source organism: Marasmia exigua (assembly GCA_019059595.1). Classification (NCBI taxonomy): domain Eukaryota; kingdom Metazoa; phylum Arthropoda; class Insecta; order Lepidoptera; family Crambidae; genus Marasmia; species Marasmia exigua. Next base: position 29,042 of record JADPWL010003140.1, on the reverse strand, counting down.
CAAACACGTAGCTGAAGTGGAGGTGACTCTTGTAGGTTCATTGAAAAGGTGGTGTTAATTGAAAGACTTAAAAAGATTCAGAAACCTAATAGTGTTCTGTGAATCCTCTAGGATGTTAATATTAAAGTCACCGCACACAATAACTTTTTTAGTTTTTGCACAAACTTTTTTTTTTTTTTTTTTTTTTTTACTGTAGATAGGTAAGCGTTTGACCATATTTCACCTGATGGTAAGTGATAATATGGTCTAAGATGTAGCACGATTACCTAGAAGATACCTATTCACTCGCGCTTTGAAAACCCCCAAATTGTAGCCACTAGGGAACACCTCCTCAGGCAACTGATTCCACTGTTTCGCAGTACGAATAAGAAAACAGGATTCAAACCTCTTTGTGCGGACTTTTGGTATTTCTACCATGTACCGGTGTCGATTGAGGGTCTGCCTGGTGGAGTAGTGGAAGAACGGAGATGCTCCAATGGCATTGTACAGTTCCGTGGCGCACTCTCCAAAATGTATCCGGTAGAAGACCGATAAGCCAATTAGCCTCTTGGCCCTTCTCTCAATACTCTCTAACGCCTCAAGCTGGTATTTGGCTGAGCCATCCCAAAGATGAGAACAGTACTCCATGCAGGCTCGGACTTGCGCTTGATATAAGTTAAGCAGCTGTCCTGGCGTAAAGTACTGCCTCACTTTAGCCAGAATACCGAGCTTTTTTGAGGCAAGTTGAGCTTTGGACTCGATGTACGTGCCAAAGTTGAGTTTTCTCAAGATTTCTTCCATCCTAGTCTCAAATGAGTCATAAATTGCAGAAGGGGGTCTGTACACGCAGAAAATGATATGCTGCTCCAGCTCTGCACACGAAATTTCAATAGTTCGTTCTGTAGATAGTGACTCAATATCTTTACGTTGTTTACATTTAAGCGATTTTTTTAACAAAATGAGTGACCCTCCTCTTATTGCCGAGTCTCTCGTGAACGAACTGATAACTTTGTAATTATTAATACTAACAATTAATTGATATTGATTTAACCAATGTTCAGTGAGACATAGTATATCAACATTCATTTCTTGTAAAAATAATTCTAGCTCTAGTTCTTTACCAGGAAGTCCCTGTATATTTTGGTGAATAAGTTTTAAATTAAATTCCCTGGTCAATAAATTGCTAGAGGCGTCCTCTATTGTCTTAAACTTAAATTTAAATTGTTTGGAATAATTTCCAAAGTCTGCCTATATATATTATTTATATTAAATGCTAACAAAGTAGCTAATTCTTTTTTTACATTAAAAGGCAAATAAAACTTTTTGCCAGTCACTATCAACTTATAATTAATAAATTTATTTGTGTCAAAAAACACAAAGTTGTCGCTATGACTAGTAACTAAATTATATAATGTAGTATTCAATAGGTGAATACTGTTATTTTGTTCTGATGAATAGTGCCTAGAAAATGGGAAGGCACAAACAACTATTTTTTTTACAGTAATACCTTTTAAAAGGGAGAACCCTTTAATAATGTCCTTTTTATTTGAGTTGAATCCGTTCCCCATCATTAATATAATAATTGAATCTTTATTATAATTACAATTTACCACCCTATCTATTATTTGGGTAAGAGATGCATTTGGCATACAATAATTAATAATTTTACAGTTGAGTTGCTTATGCAAAAGGGGACCATAGCCAACTCCTATTGAATCCGAAAATACTAGTACATTGTTTGTATTTGTAGTACTAGTAGTAGTCATAGTAGGCATAGTACAGTTTGGTATATCCCTATTTGTGTCTAACAGGATATTTGACATATGTGGCACTTGGTACTGGGCAGCAGGGCTGCCACCCTGGCTGCACTTACCTTCCTTTTTGCCGCTACTTAAAGTGGGAACCTGGGGCTCGTCTGCCGCACCCAGATTGCAGCTGCACTGGGCCATGTACCTGTTTGCAGCCAGGATGTGTTCATGTATCTGTCGCTGGGCAGAGGTATAATTTCCAGCCATTATTTCTAATGACCTCTGCAGACGCTCGAGCCGAGTCTGCAGTTCTTGAACATCAGTCTCGTACCTTAGCCTACTTTCTTTTAATTTTATACTATATAATTCTAAGCTATCAATTAAATTTATCCGTTCCTTTCTTAAAAGTATGTTTTGGTTAAAACATTTTTTCCTTTTAATTAATTTATTTGTTTTCGTAATGTATTTATTTATTTTAATATATTTCTAAACTTTATTTTTACTACTTAACTTAGTATGATTATTATTTAGAGTAAGACAACCAATATGAGAGCCCAGCTGGTGACCCTATCAACTCCTCGTAAAGGCTGTGAGTGTGTAAAGCCTCTTGACATTGTTTGTCCTCTTCATACAGTCTGATGGTCCTGTTTGCGTCACATAGCTCCACTTCGAGGTCCTGAATACGAGTTAGGGCCTGCTCGTATGTGTTCCGGCATTCATCGAAACTGCTGACTATTGTGAGGAGGTTATCACGTTGAATAGTGACATCCATAAGCTGGGTATGAATATCTGCCATTTCTGTTTTTAATTGGGTATTTAAGTTTATTATTTTCATAGACTCCTCCTCATTTTCCTCACGTTCTCTAAGAAGCTGGTTTTTGTCTTCCCTTTGTTCCTTCAGTTCCTCAAGGGCACGCTTTAGTTTTGTTTCCAGTTGTTGAGTGGTGGCCTTGCGAGTCATCATCTTGGTAATGTGCACCAAAAGGCAATCCTGGAATTATTTACAAAGACAGGTGTACAGCAGATGAATTTGAAGTTATTTATGTTATGTATATGTGAGAATAGGTAGGTATGTAATGTAATATTATTTAATTTTAGGTAAGTCAATGAAGTATTTTTAAAGGAAAATAAAATAAGTGTCAAGTAACTACTTATAAGTAAAGGAGGGTAGAACACAAATTTTTAAAGAACTTTAGGGAGATAAAATTGAGATATATTTCATTCAAAAGGAATAAAATCGTATTTACTTGGACTGCAACAAGTACACAAACCTCAGTTTTGTTGTTAGATTTACCTATACATATACATGCATAATAGGTATCTAAAGCTGAGACTTTGGGACGAAAATAAAAATTCAGAAGTTCTGTTTATGATATGATATTATAGTATTCAATTAGGATAACAGCACTGAGTACTGTGAAATGTTTTAACACGTAACAAAAGGGACCGTAAATAACCTGTTTGCAAACTCCTCGTAGGTAGGTGTTTGAAGGTTATTGTTTGCATTGAATTAGGTCAAATATAGATGATTACGTTTTTATCGTTACACTATTGAAGTAATATGTAATTAAATGATAGAAATAACACTTATACTTCCCCGGTTTGTCCGTTGTCGGTTTGAATCACCTTGACAGGTTGCCTCCGAACAGTTCCTCGGTATAAAAACCAGGAATTATTGAAGCCACAGGCTTGCGCACATTTATCCTAATTAATTAGCTACTTAACACAATAATTGACTTAATTTTAACACAAAGTTTAATGAATTACATAATAAAATTAATTTAATTATTATCAGCTGGGGATTTGACGTGTGACGCTTAGGGTTGCCAGCGCAAAAAAAAAAACACAATCAGTCATTCATTATTAAATACCGAGCGGTCGTTTCAGTCGTCGATTTAAGATACTTTGTAAGTATAACTTTTTTACATTATGTTTGTTTATTTTAATTGAGATAACATCTCGTACACTGTTCTGGACCTAAGCTAAAGTTTTTCCTTGTACTATATCCAGGAACAACGAAAGTACCATAAACATCCAGGGTGAACATAAATATTTGTTTCATCGACAAACATGTATGTTGATGCAGGAATCGAACTTGCAACTCTTGAGTCTCAACCAGCGCTCAAATGACTGCATAATCGTAAAAAAAAATATTTTCTTATTTCATTTCAGACAATGCAGAACGCTGATGACTCGCCTATCTTGTTATCCCAGTACGCTTACGATCCATGGGAAGGACTAACACAAACATGTCTAGAAATAGGGGACACGAAACAGGGCTGCGAGACTCAAACCTCGCGGGAAACAAAAAGGAGCAAGCGAAAGGCAGAGCGATCAAAAAAGAGGGTTCATAGTTCAGCCGATTCGTACGTTATCAGCAGGGATCGAACCAAAGGCAGACGACTTATTAAGATAAGCGTGTGTGACCTGCAGAGCGAGCTAGCCTGTTCGAGTCTGCGGGAACCTGACGAATTCGAGGACGATAAGAATAATGTGGTGCTCAAAGCTCAGTATGTGGTGCAAGAACCGGTTGATGAAATTATGGACCTTACAGATAATTTAATTAGGAAAATATGTAAAAGATTATGTAGTGATAATTATTAATATTATTTAAATTTTGTATTATTTAGCTGTTACTGTTGTAATGGACAACATTTCATATTTTTAACATGTCCATATTGTTTTTTTATATGAAAATAGACATAAAATGAACAGACCCATATTTTTTCTTTTTTCAAAATTTGTCCATTTTCATGCATAAAATAATTATTGAAATTCTTTTAATTCTAAATAGACGTAAGCGCCAAATGACGTCATCGGACGGCTGAATACAGCGATATTCCTGTGCTTATCATTGTTTTAATAAAAAAAGGTACTACTGTCAAAGGTAAATAATACTAGTGTCAGCATTGTCAACGTCATTCATTCATTCAACGTTGACAAGTTGTCTTTTTTTTTTGACAGTTGCATGTCATTGGTTTGGCATTTCGTAAATTTAAAACTATAATGTGCTAAGCAAAGAAATATTTTACATTCTGCCGTCCGATGACGTCATCTTACGTTTTTAAGTTTTTAATTTTTTTCTCAGTAAATAAGCAATATAAAAAATGAATAAATATATATTCGAGCAGCGGAAAAATAAACAAAGAAATGGTATTTTTTGTTTCAGAGCTTAGCAATTTTGAAATGTTGTCCATTTTATTATTATTAGGATACATTTGTTTCGAAATATAATTATTATACTTATTATTATATGAGTAGAAATTATATCCGTATTAAAAGTATTGTATAAGAGTAATGAATTAAGTACAACCACAAAATGTTAATAACTTTAACATTTTATTACAAATAAAAATTACAAAACTAAATTATTTTCTAAACACCATTTTTTAATACATAAAACATTTTTCAACGCACAATACTTAATGTGGTTAAAACAATTGTATGCAATCATATCTTTACAGTACAATTTACTCAGAATTTCTAGATTAGGTATACCTTTATTACTTACATCCATCACATTTTCATGTCCACATAATTCTCGCACCCATTTAACTTTTTCTTCTCCTTTTACTATGATCTTACGGTTCTTGAAGTAAGGTTTAACGAACCCTTTGAATTCTCTCAGGCCAATGTGTTCCTCACTCCATCGGAATCCTCTGTTTCTTTCTATCCACCAAACATGCTTCCTTTCTTCGAGAGTTAGTGCAGAGAATGGATATGGAGGTTTAATTAAAAAGATTTGAGTGTGCTCTGACGTGCCTATAACTAATTTCTTTACTATAAACTCATTATTACGATCTTTGAAGCCTTGCAAGTCCACAATAACCGTATTGCTATTCATGATAGTTTCTTTACAATATTACTCAGAGGCTTGTATTCAAATATACAAACGTTCAGTATCAAACAATAGGCAGAAGTCTGATCGGGTATCTCGGCGTCCGCTTCTATTTCAACTCTTACGTCAACAACAGACGATTTTAAATTTTCATGTTGTCTTGAGCAATCGACGACAAAAAGGGGAGCGATTTCTTTAAAGTCTTTTAAACCCATCAACGGCTCTGCTCGGCGTCCGTAATAAGACTGTTGAAATCTCGCATATTGTTCGTATATTAATGAATATTTGTTTTCAGAGAAACTAATGTTTAGGCTTTCGTATGGATAGTAAGTTGAATTTAGAAAAACCCTTACATCACGGATATTGCAATGATCAAATTCTGCCATTGAAATGTGGGCATTATGTTTACGATTCGTTTGTAAAGCAATCACAACCATTCGCGGTTTTTCAATCTGTGATGAAGTTTTAATAGACCAAGTATGTTTCCGAGTTTTAGGCAATAATGGATATTCGTACAAGTCCCAATTACGAAAAGCGACTGTTATAGCTCGGTCTCTTTCTAAATATTTTAACAAATTTATTCTTTCGCGGTCTGATACTTTAACATGTGGCACTCGCCAGACAATTTTATTTATTATTATGTCTTTAACAACTTCGCCAGTATTTAACTTCAAAGCATTAAGATTTGTGTTACTTCTCAAAAGAACTAATTCATGTTTACAATTCATAATGATTTTTTCATAATCTTCTGCGAACTCTAATACTTTGTTTAGTGGAATAGAGGCCGAAAATACACCATTATTAGTATTTGATATACCAGCAGGAGACCAACCCCAAACATTGGCACATTTAGACTCGTTATCATTTAACGATAGATAAGATTTTATTGTGGTTGTAATACGTGTATTTTTGATTCTATCTATTTCGATACCGTTTATTTCATCACGAATGTCTTGAAATAAAAATAATGCTGGATTGTTAACAAAATGCACATTTGATATTCTTTCCTTTTCTTTTGTAGTACTGTTATGTTTGTACACATCGGCTCTGCCCTCGATATACAAAGTGCTTAGCGCAGGTAATACGTACAAATCTTGCTGATTAATGGGTATCCGTATTTCATCATTCTTGTTAAAACTTGTCACAAATGGCTTGTATGAATGAAATTCAAAACTTTCAATGCTGTTGTCATGTGACGGAGATTGAGCAATACTTAAAACGTTCATTTTATCAAACCAAGTATCTTCAAAAAAATCCTTATTTTTTTTGGTTAGTTCCTTTACGTACGAAGTGGCTCTTTTATGCAATGTTCTCTTCGAACTGATTTCATTTCGAAGGCTCGCCGGGCTTTTATTAAAATTTAACATTTTTTCTTAAAGTGTAAATACAACTGTACCTCTTCACCACGTAGGTTTATTTGTTTATTTTGTCCGTCTAACAATCTTATATTGATAGCACTTATTGAACTTTGATTAACAAGAAAGTACATTAAGTTTTTAGGTATTTCGATAATTCGATAGCCAGGTGGTACATTTGATACAAATTCATAAATAATATGGCTTGCTTCTCCGTTCACAAATGATCCACTCACAACATCACATTCGATGCGTACTATTGTCGTTGGTAAAATGTTAACAGGATATCGAGACTCCGTTTTTATATTCGCTTTTACAGTTTCAAGACCAAAACCCAAAATCTTGCCAATCGAATCTGTTTTATCAAAACAAACATCTTCCGAACAGAAAACACACGTTTTCAAAGTATTGTTATTAACAGTTAATTTCAATGTAGCATTTTTTATGTTGCTCTGAAGATAATCACAAATATCTTGTAATTCATACGATCCCTCAGGTATTTTTATGACTCCATTATTTCCGTAATAAAATTTATTGTTTCTATCATCTATATTAGGAATAGAGTTGAATGTAAAAATATAAAGAAGACCACACTCATACTCTCCACTTAATTCTAATGTAGGAGAATAGTTTGTTATCGAAGAAGCGTCTTTGCCAGTTATCGACACAGTGAAAGACATTTTTATACTGATAGGTAATGTTTCTATATTTTATTCGTTATTTAAATGTTTTTTCCAAAAGTTTTTTAAGAAGTTTAAACAGAGATGACCACAATTTATAGTACCATACCTTTGATACCGTTCATAATTATAACTAATTGACATGTTTTTTAAATAATTAACCAATTCTAATGTAGGCTTTAAGTCACCAAAACTATCAAAGTATTCGCAGTAATCATTTTGTTTGACATAGGCTACCCAGTGTGTTCCTTTTTTTTTTTTTTTTTTTTTTTGGTCACCCAGGAGAAATGCGTTACGCATACCCATCCGTCTGTAAACGGATGGGTTATGTCGGACTCTCCTCTGGCGACGGCTTCTCCTAACGAGAAGCCGGCCAGAGGCATACCGACTAAAACTCCTGGGACTCTCCCTCATCTGTCCATGGGTGGGCGAGTGACATGGGGCCAAAGCTCGGAGCCTTTCACCACGTCACCCCCCGGACAGGGACGCCCGCCTACACGGCGGGCACGGCGCTTCTCCCCCCGGGGTCGGGGGGAGGGATGGGGACAGCCGAGAGAGTCGTGCCGTCCCCAACAGGCGTAGGAGGAGGTCCAGTGCAATGCCGGTGGTGGGGTTACAGCCCCACGCACCAGCGGACCTGCTCCTCGCAGGGAGAAGGAGACGCAAGTATTGGCGTCGTCTCCTCCCTCTACGTGCCTTGCGGATCGCGGGGGCGAGAGGGTCAGCCTCTCGCTCGCGTTCCGCCGCCTCCTTCGCCTCCATCACATGCTCGCAATATGCGGCAAAGGCCTTCCAGGCATCCTCAGTCGCTAATATAGCTCTCGCTATATTAGAGAGTGAGAGGTCCTGGCCGACCTTTGCCACCAATGCGTGGCGAGCCTGTGCCCACGGCGCACACACCGCCAAGGTGTGCTGCGCCGTGTCCACAGGGTCGCCGCATGTGTGGCACGAAGGCGTCTCCTCCCTGCCGATTTTATGCAGGTAATAACCGAAGCAGCCATGCCCGGTCATTACCTGCACCATCCGGAAGGAGACTACGCCGTGGTGACGCTCAAGCCACCGGTCCAAGACCGGGGCGAGCGCGTCGAGCGTTCTGCGGCCGTACGGAGTGAGGACGAGGTGCTCAGACCATCGCCTCTGGAGGCTCTTCCGAGCCTCCCTCCGCACGACCTCCCGCTCGGCGGGGCAAATGGACACCCCATTTGCCCTTTGTGCCACCGTGTAGTCGTACACGGCGGACACCACCACGGCGTCTGACTCCCATGGGGGCGTCTCGGCGAGTAAGCAGGCCACGTCGAAACTTACCGTACGGTAAGCTCGAGCGACCCGCTGCGCTATTACCCGCTGAGGCCCCCGCAAGAAGGGAAGGTTTTCCCCCCTTGCTAGGGAGTCGGACCAGACTGGCGCCCCGTAGAGCGCCATCGATCGCAGGATACCGGCGTAAAGTCGCCGGCACCTGGAGCCTGGTCCACCCAGGTTGGGCAGCAGCCACGAAAGTGTGTCTGCTGCCTTGAGGAGCCGCGGTGACATCCTGCTAAAATGCAGGCCAAAATGCCACCGCGGATCCAGGGTGAGGCCGAGATAGCGCATCTCGGCCTTCACTGCAACCTGGGCCCCCCCGACAGTAATGTGTCTGCCGGAGGGGAAACGCTCGCCGGAAGACTGAGGAAAGTAAATCACCTCAGTCTTCTCGACGGCCACCTCCAGGCCGAGCCGCCGCACCCTCTGTATGACCAGGTCCGCTGTATTCGACGCGCTTTGCGCCGCGCGGTCGAATGTCCCCCCCCGGGCGGTGACGAGAGTGTCATCTGCATAGCAGATGACACTCTTGCCCGGGGAGAGACTGGCGCGCAGGACCCAGTCATACCCTAGGTTCCACAGGAGCGGTCCGAGGACCGACCCCTGTGGAACCCCCATCTCTACGGTGCGGCTCTGCACCTGGCCCGACCTGTCGGCATAGAGGACTACCCTGTCCTTTAGGTAGTCCTCTATCAACATTTCAAGATACTGGGGCACCCCAAAATAGCGGAGTGCCGCCAGTATCGTCGCGTGGGGAAGGGTGTTGAACGCGTTCTTTATGTCCAGAGACACCGCGACAACACCCTTCTCTTCCTCCGCAGCCTCCTCGGTTTCCCCTCGGAGTCGTTTTAGGGCGTCTATGGTCGATCGACCTGCCCTAAAACCGTATTGGGACTCCGAGAGGTTTGGCCCAACATTCTCAAGATGGGCGACGAGGCGGAAAGCTATAATTTTCTCCAAAAGCTTTCCCACCTCGTCCAAGAGCACAATGGGCCTGTAGGCCGACGGGGAGTCCGCCGGCCTACCTTCCTTTTGTAGGAGGACGAGGAGGCCTTCCTTCCATATCTTCGGGAACCTCCCGACCGCGAAACAACGGTCGTAGAGGTTCCTTACGCGGCCCTCGATCTCACTGAGAGAGAGGGCCAGCACTCGCGCCGGGACGCCATCTGGGCCGGGGGCGGTCTTTTTGGCGCGTAAGCGGATCTCCGCCGCGCCAAATTCCTCCGTGGTGATGGGAGGAGCCACATCATCCACGGAGACCGCCCTGGCAGGCGGGCGCATCCTGGGAGGGCGATGCTCGGTGCGGACTGGAAACAGAGTCCGCACCACCCTCTCAAGGAGCTCCGGCTGGAGGATCTCCGTGACCGGGGGGCCTATGGGGCGCAATTTGCTGCGCGCCGCCTTGTAAGGCCTCCCCCATGGGTCACGGTCCAGCTCCTCCAGCATCTCCGCCCGCGCGGCGTCTTTGGCCCTGCCGATGGCCCCTTTAAGGGACCGCCTTGCCTCGCTAAAGGCATGGTACAGGCGGTCCTCTTCGGCAGGGTCTCTTCGACGACGCCGCTTCGCCCTCTGGAAGGCCCGTCGCGCACCCCGGCAGGTGGCCGACAACTCCTCCAACTCTGTCGACCACCAATATACGGCGTGCTTAGGGCCCGGCCGGCGTGACCGAGGCATGCTAGCATCGCATACCTCGGTCAGGGTTCTTCGGAGGGCAGACGCCGTGAGGTCGACGTCACCCTCGTCGTCCAGGACTGGGAAGAACCAGTCCTGGACGAACGCCGCCTCCTTGGCCTTTTCCCGGTTGAGCTTTGACAGTGCCCAACGCGGGAAAGGCGACGGCCGGTTGGCCGGGCCAGCCGAGGCGCCTCCGACACCGAACCGAATATATCGGTGGTCGGAGAGCGACTCCACCTCCTCAACGTGCCAGCTGTTTGTGCGCGCGGCTATGCTCGGGGTGGCGAACGTGACGTCCACCACCGAGCCACCGTTACGCCGCACGCACGTGTGGGTCGTGCCTCTATTTAGGAGGGAGAGGTCGCAGGCGATTGCCCACGCCTCAAGGGCACGACCCCGCTGATCCGTTGCCGGGTTCCCCCACGCGATGGACTTCGCGTTGAGGTCCCCGGCAACAACTACAGGGCGCGGTGCCAAACGGCCCAAAACCGCGCCCAGCACGTTGAGGTGCGCCTCGAACTCGGCGAACGGCCGGTTGGGGGAAAAATAGCTGGCCACAATGGCCAGGTCCTCCCAACCGGCGACAACGAAGCCAGACCCCCTCTCAATGAATGAGAGGGGGGAAAGGGCGGATGAAGGCCGCCTAAAAATAGCCGCCACGCCGTCTTCGTCGCCACACCAGTTGTCGTGGATCATGTAAGGCTCCACGACAACCGCCACGTCAACTTGCCACTCGGCCATTCTCTGGTATATCAGATCCTGGGCCGAGCGGCAGTTGTTGGCGTTCACCTGAAGGAAGGTGCAATGTCGGACCTGAGCCATTATTCCGACATCGCACCCTCCTCATCCTGCGCCGACGGGGGAGCCCCAGGGGCAGCAGCAGCCGCTGGCTTCTCTGCTGGCGGCTGTTTCCCTTTCTTCGGGGGAGGGCGACAGCCCTTCCCCCTCATTGTATGCTCCGCTGGCCGCCCTGACGCGGCGCAGACGGAGCAGTGCGGCTTCTTGGCCCCGCAGTCTTTGGCCTGGTGCCCCTCATGTCCGCAGCGGTAACAAAGACTTCTGCGGACGGCGTCGGAGGGGCAGAGGGCCGCGGTGTGGCCGAGCCCCAAGCATTTAAAACATCGGAGGGGCTCCTCCTCCAATGCTTTCACGGCTGCCGAACTCCAGCCCACGAGGAGGCGGCCCGCCTTCAGGACCGCCTTGGCCGCAGTTACGGGGAGGTGGAGCCTGACCTGCCCCAGGCCCCATCGGCCACGACGGACCTCGCCGGCATGGATGTCGGCCGGCTCGCAGCCTCCGACCTCCGCCGCCCTTGCCACTACGTCCTCCTTGGTGACGGAGTCATCCATCTCCGTCACCAAGAGTGTGGCACGTCTGACCGGCCGCCTGACGTGGGCGACGTCCGCTAGGGCCTCGCGTACTTTGGCCGCGAAGGCATCCGCGGCCGGGCCGCTCGAGGCCCCGGGGAGCTCAAACTTCCGAGCTCCCGTGGCGGTGTGCCTGCACCGCAGGTTTAGGCCCAGGGACCTTGCGTCCCCTAGGGCCTGGCGGGCCTTGATGAGGGCGGCCGAGTAGGTCACACCCTTCTGAACCGCCTCGGCCGTCAATGTTATGACGACGGCCGAGGATTTGGGAGCAGCCATCTTCTTGGCAGCGGCGACGGCGGGAGAAATGTTGGAAGGCGACGAAGAGGAGCCCTTCTTCTTCTTATTTTTCTTCGCCTTCTTCCCTCCAGTCAGGCCGATCTGCTCCATTGACGAAAGGGCGGCAGATGTGGGCGCCACCTTTTTGGCCTTCTTGGCCTTCTTGCCAACTGTCTGCCACCCCTCGTTTGCGGGGGTGGTGGCAGGCAAGAAAGTGTCCTCCGCCCATGAGGTGGAGGGCATCGGTTCGGCGGCGGGTGGCCGTGTAGCCCGAGATGCCGGTGCAGGAGCCGGGCGGGGGGCGGGAGCCGACACTCCGGCCGCCGCGACGGAGGCGAAGCTCCTAGAGCGGGTGACCGGGCCGGAGGCAAGAGTGGGGGTGCTCGGGGCCTTCGCCGAGGACTTCCCCTTGCCCTTCCCTTTGTTAGAAGCAGGGGGATGAGGATGGGGCAGGGGCGTTGCGGCCTCTGAAGAGGGGGTCGCGGCCAGCTTCTTTTTGTCCGCCGCGAGCGGTGGGCGGAGCCTGGGCGCAGGGAGGAGCCTCCCTTCGAGCCCTTCAAACAACGCGCGGACAAAATTCCGCTGATGGGCCCGCTCCTCCAAGATCTTCTCCTCTAGTAGGGAGGCCACCCGCATTTCGATGACCGCCTCTGCGTCCTTGTCCCTAGGCGCTGCCTTGGCAGTCGCCTTCCGCGTAGGAGCGCGGGGTGCGGCTATCGGCGCGCCAGATGGGACGGTGTTCGGTGGGGCTTTTCCCCCTCGGAGGGCCTGCAGCTCACTCCTTACAGCCGCCAGCTCTTCGGACAGTCGTTTTACTGTCGCCTGGAGGGCGGCTGTCTCTTGCGTCGCTGAGCGCCTCGCCATCTCGGCAGTGATGGCGAGGAGCGAACACGTCCTGTCCTTGAGCGTCTTCTGCATTGTCCCTTTGATGTTTTGGGATTTTGCAGAGACGCCCAATATCTGCGACGCGTCCTCGTTGGCGGACTGCTCCAAGTCCGCCAAGGACATATCGGCATAATCTAGGACGGGGGCCACGCCGTACCCATATTTGGCGCGGCTCTCCCGTGTCCTCCGCTCCTCGTCGAGGACGTCCTGCTCATTTTGCAGTTTTAATTGCGCCTTGAGCGCCTCCGCTGCCTCCCGACGCGATGCCGCTAAGGCGATGTACTCGCCCGTGGTGGCAGGTCTTCCAGGCCCCGCATGCTTCTTTTTACGGGCCGACTTTTTAGAGCAGTCGGAGCCGGAGTCCTCCGACTTCGACGACTTTGCCGCCCGCTTCACTGCCTTACTCTTGGTGTAGCGTTCGCGTCTTGCTGTGCTCGCGTCGCTCACCAGGGACTCACTCTCCGATCCCCTTAAAGTGTCCGCGTCTGAATCAGACACGTCCACGTCTAGCTCGCCCGGGCGGAAGAATTGGCTCCCGCCCGGGGTTTTTTCAGCTGGGCTGGCGGTGGATGCCAGCTTCAGCCTAGGGCCCCTCGAGGGCGCCGCTTTTTGCAGAATTACACTGCAAGGCGTGCACCTCGAGGCCAGATCCTTCTGGAGACTTTCCGAAGACGGAGTAGTCTCGACCGTACAAACATTGCCTGATCCAATTGTGGGGGCGCCGACCATCGGGGCCGCCGTCTCCACATCCAATTCGACGAGAGCCGAAACGCCAGAGGTAAAATCAAAGTCCATATTGGAAGCCAAGTCGTTAGAAGTGTCCAGATCAGAGGGGGGGGTTTGGGTTTTTAAGTTTTTAGAATCCATAAAAATTCCCACGAGAATAACGGTTATTCGGACCACCGGGACAGAGCCGAATATCCCGGCTACCCTACTTACACCGGGGGAGGAGGGTGTTCCCCCCGGGATGGCCGCTAGCAGGCTGGGATACGTCCCAGCCACCCAAAGGGCGACCGACGCCGCGCGAGGCCCCGAACGGGGCGCCCCAACGCCGGTCCATTCCGGTTTTTTAACGAGGTTGTCTCCTCTCGGGCCGGCCAATTAAGGCAAGCCCGCTCCCACGCCAGAGAGGTCCTCTCGGACCCCCCAGCGCTAGCGAGTTAACCCTCCCCGACAGGCACGCCGACCCGCCGGTTCGGGGTGATTTTTTATAGAGGTTTTCTTCCTCGCAATCCACTCTCAGTGAGCGGACCCCCGGCCTCCTCTCAATGAGGAGGTTACGGTGTACAAGGTGATTTTTTATAGAGGTTTTCTTCCTCGCAGTCCACTCTCAGTGAGTGGACCCCCGGCCTCCTCTCAATGAGGAGGTTACGGTGTGCCGCTTTTGGTCCGCGCCGGCCGAAGCCGGTACCTCCCATATCTGGGAGGCGTTCCCCTATCCGCCGCCGGGGGACGCGTCCGATAGCTGAGCGGAATCGGCCGACTGGAGGTGCAATGAGCCGACCAACAGCCACGGAACCCAGTGTGTTCCTGGGTTATTAGAGCTATCCAAATTTAGCACTGCACATTCCATTTTTCTTGGTTTCAATGGAAGTGTATTTCTCATAAACACACCGCGGAAATATGGAATGCCAGTAGCATGTTTTAATATGTCTAAATCTGTTAGTGCACGTCTAGGCAGCCGTTTAACTAGTTTTTTTAAGGTTTCAAATACAATCCAGCACCCTTTTTATGAGGTTTGATGTATAATCCCTTGCCAAGAGCCACCGTTTTCATCATTCTGTTATGACGTTCAGACTCTTGAAGACTTTTCTGGGCAGCTTTAGAGTCGTTCACTGCTTTTGCTATACCAGCGGCCCCACCTGCCAAAGAACCCAAAGCGGATAACCCCGCAAAGATCGGGATTAAAGGAAGCAGTCCTCCACATTTTGATAGCGGTATACAGCGCGGCAACCGAGTGCCATTTTTATTTTTAAATATTTTTTTAGCTGCGGCGTATGCATTTTTAATAGTTGCTTGACTTCCTGTAGTTTTTAACCTTTTTAGTTGAGATTTAATTTTTTTTACAGATGCCATAAATGAACGCGCGCCAGAACCAGCTTTGAGTTTTGCTTTCATTGCATTTTTTACTATCCATGATGTCACTTTTTCACCCTTCTTAGCATCTTTTGCGTTTAATCTTTTCTTGGCCATATTCAAAAGTATCATATCAGCCTTGCGTCGTACGTTTGAATTTTTGTCGTTGTAAGCAATATCGTGGTACATACAAGCTTTGTCAAACTTATTTATACCTGTATCACCTCTTTTTAAACGTTTCTGTAGCTTTGTTCCAGGACCACAATATTGATATCCAGATAAATGTAACTCGAACGGTAAATGGTTTATCACGCTGTCTATAATACCACTTCCTTGCCTCATTGACATTATTAGAATGAATGGATTTGATTTAGTAGTATATTTATATTACAAAACTAATTCGTTTTTGTTTATCCAACTGTTCTCTTCGTTGCTGAAACCTAACCATTTCACAAAATATTGATTTCCTTTCCTTCTAATAATCTTTTCGATGAGATAAATATCTGGATATTTAGTTTTTTGTAATTCATATTCATAAAATGTCCCCAATATAACCTGCTTTTGCTTATCTTCCAAATGATAAGTTGGTGGATTCGTATCATTCACCTGTAACGGGGGTGGTTGAAATAAGTCAACTCCAGCGTACACAAAAATACTAATTTATTTATTTAAGATAAACAAATGGGTTGTGGGTCGGTTCAGCCCGACTGATGGTTGGCTTCCGTAAGGTCCCGGACTTCCCTGGGGGATGGCGATCGCAGGTGATGGGTGACCGCTGGCGGAGGGACGAGGTGGTAGTAGTGGTGACAGCGAACGGCGGCAGGCCAGGGTTGTAACCCGTAAGTGGCGGCGCCGCTTCTGAGCCCGAACTTTGTTCCCTGGAGAAGAATCATCCAGCTTAAGCCACAATCTTACTACGCATTTCCGTTGATTGCGATCACCATAAAAGCCAAGCCAAGCGAAGCCGGGTGCGAGAAAGTAAGTAGAAGGTGAAGTGGCGATGATCGCAATCAGAACGGAGTAAAAGAAAAAATACCTATAAAAAAAACTCGAAAGTAAAATACCTAATCGAATAGGTACCTGCGTGATTTTTCACAAACATAAGTAGGTACTTTAAATTAAAGTTAAATACACTAAAACACTAACAATAAATATTTAATACAAAAGAATCTAATGGGAAGGAAGAAAAGAAGCTAATTAGTACCTAAACTTTTGTAGCACAAAGGATTACGTTCGCTATTGATTCTGGCCTACCTATTCTTTTAACAACCTACTAAACGAAAAGTAATTGTTCATCACTTACCCTGTCGGGGAATTTAACAATAGCACTTCACAAACTAGCACTTTAATGTACTATTAGGTACCTTATTAGGTATATCAGTAATATGTCAATACGTGACAAAGTATTAAATACATAGGTGATTCAAGCTTGTAATAAGACGAGCTTTATGTACAGTTCTGCCGTGCTACCACGGGTGCGTTTGCAAGGCGAGTCCCTCCTAGGCAAATACGAAGGAATAGGCAGTGAAATAGACACGAGCCCGGTGCGTGTTCCGAACGCGCATCGCTATTGGTAGCTTCATAGATCATACGATCTATGAGAACAAAAGGGACCGGAATGCGGTTTAGGGTACCGTGCGATAGATAAACGAACCATTATCGATTACATTTTTGCGTTGTTTAGTGTACCTATTTATTTATTTTTATATATTAATAGATAAGTAGGTATTGTACATTAAATGTAAATATAAAAAATAGTGTTGTATATATTTTAAGTAGTTTTAATTAGATTAGGTTTTTTTTTAATTTTAATTATTTTTATTAGTTTTTTGGTTTTATTTTTATCTTTTAATTAGTTATTATTATATTTAATTTTATTTTAAGTAAAAATGTACGTATAACGTTACATTACCCCGTCGCGTCACCAAGGATTTTATTCTCTCTTAATAAAATCCGCATTTTAAATGAATTAGTTATTGCTTGTATTTACTCGTTCATTCTAATTTCATACATCACGCTAACATAAGGGCAACAATAATCACCTTTCTGAATATTGACGTATTCTTACATTAAGAAGGTTCCTGTTATATTAAAAACTGGTAACCCATACAAACTATTTTTCGTAGCTGTTATTTTACGCAAAGTAAGGGGTCTTTTTTTTTTATATACCTTTTTTTTGTTAATTTTTTTTTATCTTTTTTTTTTTTTGAAAGGTGGCATACGAGCAGACTGATCACCTGATGGTAAGCGATTGCCGCCGCCCACCGACACCCGCGACACTAGTGATGTCACAAGATGATTTTTTTTTTTTTTTTTTTGCTTTGGAAATTTACTACACATTTTTAAAAAAAGCTATTTATTCAAACCAGCTAGTTTCAGATCTTTGATATGCCAAGTTCCTAAGTCTTTGCCGGACATATCTTCGAGTACATACACAAGGGGAGATTTTTTGTGAGTTACACGACATTTAATGAATTTCGGGGCTAATTTCTTGCTGAAATACTTGTCTTTATTGCTTAAAACGTAAGCGCGCTTCATGACGATATCTCCAACACTGAATTCAGCACTTTTTCTTCGCAGATTATAATGTGCGGTATTTTTATTATGTGCATGCCATAGTTTTGCCTGAACGTCGTTAAAAATATTTGAGAGACAACCTAAATTTTCCGCATAAATGTCTCGAGGTAAGAACAAAACCTCATCGCCCAAATCTGAGTCTGTGTAGTGTGTACCACAGGTAACAAGCTCTCTGCCATATACTAAAAATGATGGAGTGAAGCCAGTCGCTTCATTGACGGCGTTATTAATAGCAAATTGAACCTTTGGTATGAAGATGTCCCAAGAACGATGGTCGTTTTCGACGAACGTTGAAATACAGGTGATAATTGTTCTATTATACCGTTCTACTGTATTGACTTGTGGTGTATATTTAGGGGTATAATAAATATTCGGAATATTATATTTTTTGAAAAACAAAGTAGTATCATGACT
Source organism: Marasmia exigua (assembly GCA_019059595.1). Taxonomy (NCBI): domain Eukaryota; kingdom Metazoa; phylum Arthropoda; class Insecta; order Lepidoptera; family Crambidae; genus Marasmia; species Marasmia exigua. The sequence continues at coordinate 10,874 of JADPWL010003140.1, read as the reverse complement.
TATAAATTGTGTTCCGTTATCTAAAAATATTGTTTGTGGTATGCCATGAACGAGAAAAACTGTATCTTCCAATAATTTTATAATTACGTCTGAAGTGGCTTTTTTAATTGGATAAACGAGGCAAAATTTAGAAAAACAACATGTCACGACTAGAATATAACAGTTTTGTTTACGAGTAGCAGGTAACGGACCCATAAGGTCGATCGAGATCATCTGAAAGGGGCGAGAACACTGCTTTGGACGACCCATAATACCCAGAGTTTGGTGGTTGTGCATCTTGTACTCTAAACATTTCTGACATGATCCGATAAATTTAACTACATCTTTGTGCATGCGTGGCCAGAAGTAACGCAGTGAGAGGCGGTTATACGTTTTAAATATACCTAAATGAGCGGCAGTCGGCTGTGAATGATTTTCTGAAATAATTTTTTCACGTAATTCAGAAGGAACTACGATTTTCCATGAGAACTCGTTATTTAGTCTACATTTACTCTTAGTTAATCTATATAAAATATGATCTTTGATTTGATAATTTGGATATTCTTGAGGTATGTTAGTGCATCCGTTATATATTTTATTGTACCATTCGTCTTTAGAGTCCACTACATCGGAAGAACTAACGGCACTCACCGGAACCGAACGCGAAAGAGCATCAGGGATAACATTATCGACCCCACGACGATGCTTAAGGTCAAAGTTAAATGAGGACAATCGTACCCCCCAACGAGCCAAACGACCGGTCGGGTTACTTAGAGAAAGAAACCATTTCAGAGCACTATGGTCTGTGTACACAGTGAATGTCTTTCCGTTCTCTAAGTAACACCGCCAATGCTCAAGGGCAGCGATTACGGCTAAAGTCTCACGCTCCGTTATGCTGTAGTTCCTTTCAGCTGCAGTCAAGGACCTACTCATATAGGCAACTGGGTGTTCTTTGCCGTCCTTGGTTTGCGTGAGCATAGCACCTACTCCATAATTGCTGGCGTCCGTGTGTACCTCAAACGGTTGGTCATAATCTGGACACGTAAGGACAGGAGCGGAAACCAAACACTCTTTAAGCTTATGGAAAGAAGCATCTGCCTCCGGAGTCCACTTAAACGGGGGCGCCCCTTTTTTATTTGACGTCAGCCTATTAAGAGGTCCAGCCATGGTGCTAAAATTGAGGACGAAACGGCGGTACCAAGTCGCTGTCCCGAGAAATCTTTTTAGGTCTTTACGAGACGTAGGTGTTGGGTAATTTAAAATTGCATTTACTTTCTCGGGATCAGTCCGTAACCCACAACTATCTACTACGTAACCCAGATACCTAAGTTGGTTGCGAAAAAATTTGCATTTTTCTAGGTTGACGGTAAGATTGGCATGTTTTAGCTTTTCTAGGACTTTTAACAAAAGCGTAACGTGTGAGTTATAGTCTCTAGATACGATCACTATATCATCCAAATAAGCGAAAACGTTAGGGCCAAATTCGCCAAACAGTAAGTCGACTAAACGCTGTTGGGTCGCCGGTGCGTTAGTCAATCCGAAGGCGGTACTTTTAAAGCGTAGCGTTCCTCTGCCCGGGTCTTATCGCGGTCCTCAGGCGCAATAAGAATTTGCCAAAAAGATTTGGACAAGTCGATGCTACTTAAAAAACGAGCGTCTCGAAGGTTGTCCAAAATCTCCGAAATATATGGCAAATTGTATGCGTCCTTCTTGGTTACAGAATTCAGCTTTCGGCTATCGAGGCAAAACCTCGGCTGGCCATTCTTCTTTGTAACCAAGAGAACCGGTGAAGACCAGGCACTTTCGCACGGCTCCACTACATCGAGAGCCAACATCTCATCAACCTGCTCAACCAAGATACGCTGCTTTACCGGTGACATTCGATAATATCTCTGTCGTATTGGTTGAGCATCTCCGGTATCGATTCGATGGGTAATCAAGTTCGTCCTACCGAGACCTTTACTTTGGAACGAAATATCCTTATATTGTTCTATGATATTGTCAGCGATCAGTTTCTCTGAATCATTTAAGTGTTCATAGCCATAAATAAGGGACTCAGTATTTACTTCTAACTCCTTTGGAACAGTTGCAATAGAAATACTACCTAAGTATTTAGGGCACAAATGAAATTTTCGCCAGAAATCGACGCCAAGTATCAGAGACGTTTCCACCTGTGGTACCACAACAGCCTCAATAAGGTGGAAATCACCTTCAAAGCGTATAGGGATATTCATATATCCTAAGCTTTTTAACGACTGACCGCCTGCTGCAGTGACGAAAACACAACGGTCAGTGAAAAGTTTGCAACCCAGTTTTTCTAAAAAAATGTGAGAATTATTCCCTAAAACTGTTACTGCTGAACCTGAATCTAAAAGTCCAGTGAAAGATACATTATTTATAATAACAGAAACATAAGGTCTATCGTCATTGTTAGGTAAATCATGAATTGTGGCTGTTTTGTACGAACTAAAAAAGACTCTCAATGTTTGCAGCCAATTTTCCCAGTCGGTTTTGTCATAATGGCTGACTGAACTGCCACAATTCGATCTATTTAGTTTTTTGAAGCTGAAGGCTTAACTTGATTGCAATCTGGACAATGAGGAGTTTTAACGTCTTTACGACCGCATTTAAAGCAAAAGATTTTGTCTTTGTTTTCCGTGCATTGTCTCAAATTATGGGTGTTTACACGACACCCAGGGCAAAAGCGAGGTTTCCCTGTTTCAATGGCATGTATATAGTTTTGATTTTGATGTGATTTATAAGTATGATTGTAAGAATTATTTTTATTTACATTCTGATTAGCGTTATTATAATTTGTGTTGTTATTTCTATTATTAAATTTTGTAAAAGTAATATTTGAATTGTAATTTTGTTTAAATGAGTTTGATTTATTGCCAAATTTATTTTTATTGCCATTGTACGCAAATTCAGGAGCTAATGTAGATGATGTCGCAACACTAGGTTCGTGAAAATTAGCAAGACGTGCTTGAATGTTCTCGTAGTTACGACATAATGACAGTAAGGAATCGAGTGTCGAGATTTCGTTTGCTGACGCCAAGGTACTGGCGTAGCAGGGTCTTATATTATGGAGGATTATTTCTAATTTGTCCTCTTCTGAAATAGTTTTCGTTAGACGCGAAAATAATCCAGACATTATAGACAAATATATGGTGATGTTCTCTGACTCACCTTGTGTTCGAGAACGGATCTCAGAGAGCAGTCTGTAGTCATAGTCAGACTGGCTGAAATCCCGTTTTAACAAATTAATAACTTCACTCCAGGTCGACACTCGATCTCTCACACTCCTAAACCAATGTAGGGCGTCACCAGTGAATATCTCAGTAGCATACGATAGGATCTTGGATTCTGCGATATTTCGTGCGACGCAAAATTCACTAATGCGCTGGACAAAAGCTCGAACGCATGATTTGCCATCATATTTTATTTTGCCCAAGTCAGATGAAACTCCACGATCACAATTAACTGAGATATTCATAGGCAGCGCAGAAGAAGAATTTGAAGAATCCATATTTGAACTTAAAGCGTCTATTTCTCTAACTTTTGTTGATTTTATGATTTCCGAATATTCTTTAAATTGAGATACACAAGAATCGTAAACTGTTTTTGAAGATATGTCATCGATAATGATTCGGTTTATGCGATGGTACAAATGATTAAGCAGGTTTTGAGTGCGTAATGAGGAGTTCCTGTCTAAGGTTGATTCCAAATTAGTCTTAATTTTTTCAAGCGTCTCACTAACACCCTCCAAATCATCATCGGCCTCGTAAGGGCTATCCAAAACATCCTCAGAAGGGAAGAGTGGCCCCAATTTAGCGATTTGCTTACGCATTTCCTGAACCGTGGTAGCAGGTGAAGTACCTCTAATAGTAATTTCATACTCTAATTCGGATTTTTGCAAAGATAAAAATTTTATTGGATAGGACATGATAGATATAAAAATGAAAATTATTTAAATAATGTACGGAACCCGATTGAAATTTAATTAAAACAAGTTAAATGATATTGCTGTTGCGGTACTTGTGAAAAATAAAAATCTTGTAAAAAATTGTACGGAACCCGATAGTCAATTACATCTAAAAAAAATATTCTTTTTAAGAAAATGACGACTTTAAGTAAGTGATGAACCAGTACTATGCATTTAATTATAATAAATAAAGTAAACGAACTCCGTCTGTTACAAAAATAAAAGTTACGAACAGAAAGGAAGAGTTATATAAAAGAGCACACAAAGAAGCTGCAAATAAAGAAAAAAAAACATACAAAAGACGTTCACAAAAATAAAAATAAAAAGCACACAACACAACTACTTACTACGAAAGCAAACCATCAGCCCATAAAATTACCACGTTGGGCGCCAGTGTAACGGGGGTGGTTGAAATAAGTCAACTCCAGCGTACACAAAAATACTAATTTATTTATTTAAGATAAACAAATGGGTTGTGGGTCGGTTCAGCCCGACTGATGGTTGGCTTCCGTAAGGTCCCGGACTTCCCTGGGGGATGGCGATCGCAGGTGATGGGTGACCGCTGGCGGAGGGACGAGGTGGTAGTAGTGGTGACAGCGAACGGCGGCAGGCCAGGGTTGTAACCCGTAAGTGGCGGCGCCGCTTCTGAGCCCGAACTTTGTTCCCTGGAGAAGAATCATCCAGCTTAAGCCACAATCTTACTACGCATTTCCGTTGATTGCGATCACCATAAAAGCCAAGCCAAGCGAAGCCGGGTGCGAGAAAGTAAGTAGAAGGTGAAGTGGCGATGATCGCAATCAGAACGGAGTAAAAGAAAAAATACCTATAAAAAAAACTCGAAAGTAAAATACCTAATCGAATAGGTACCTGCGTGATTTTTCACAAACATAAGTAGGTACTTTAAATTAAAGTTAAATACACTAAAACACTAACAATAAATATTTAATACAAAAGAATCTAATGGGAAGGAAGAAAAGAAGCTAATTAGTACCTAAACTTTTGTAGCACAAAGGATTACGTTCGCTATTGATTCTGGCCTACCTATTCTTTTAACAACCTACTAAACGAAAAGTAATTGTTCATCACTTACCCTATCGGGGAATTTAACAATAGCACTTCACAAACTAGCACTTTAATGTACTATTAGGTACCTTATTAGGTATATCAGTAATATGTCAATACGTGACAAAGTATTAAATACATAGGTGATTCAAGCTTGTAATAAGACGAGCTTTATGTACAGTTCTGCCGTGCTACCACGGGTGCGTTTGCAAGGCGAGTCCCTCTTAGGCAAATACGAAGGAATAGGCAGTGAAATATACACGAGCCCGGTGCGTGTTCCGAACGCGCATCGCTATTGGTAGCTTCATAGATCATACGATCTATGAGAACAAAAGGGACCGGAATGCGGTTTAGGGTACCGTGCGATAGATAAACGAACCATTATCGATTACATTTTTGCGTTGTTTAGTGTACCTATTTATTTATTTTTATATATTAATAGATAAGTAGGTATTGTACATTAAATGTAAATATAAAAAATAGTGTTGTATATATTTTAAGTAGTTTTAATTAGATTAGGTTTTTTTTTAATTTTAATTATTTTTATTAGTTTTTTGGTTTTATTTTTATCTTTTAATTAGTTATTATTATATTTAATTTTATTTTAAGTAAAAATGTACGTATAACGTTACACACCTTTGCTACTGTTAATATTTTCGTTGACCAATTGGGAGTATAACCTTTGTAAAAATCTCCCTTGAATTTGCTTATACCCACTTAATCACCAACTTGAAACTTAGGTATTAAGGGTTTTCGATTACTGTACGCTTTGCTAATATTACACAAAACAACCATTTCGTTTGTTTTATTAACGTCATTGGGCTTAAATTTTGTTATGCGATGAGAAGTGCTGTTATAGTTTTCAATCACAGTATTTAATAATTCGCCCAGCCATCGATAGCAACCATACAAACTGAAAAGTTTGAAGATGTGAGATTTTAGCGTGCGTATGACTCGCTCTACAATAGAAGCTTTTTTGACTGAGTAGGTAGAATAATGTTTCACATTATATTTATAGTTGATATTTTATAGCAATCTTTTGCGACTTATTCTTAAGTAAATAAGACACTTAAAAATTTCATCTCGTGTTCAGGCGGGACTCGAACCCACACCTTCCACAATCCGGGTGAATGTACTACCAATTATACCACTGAACGCGTTACTAAGTCGACGAAATTTGTAAGTGCTTGATTCGACATGAGCTGTCGATAGTCTCATCAATATTGTAGGTATATTTACAATATCCAGTGGAAATATTATTACAAATATTTGACCACCAGTTAAGATGAGACTGCTTAATCAATAGTTGATATTTTATAGCAATCTTTTGCGATTTATTCTTAAGTAAATAACACACTTAAAAATTTCATCTCGTGTTCAGGCGGGACTCGAGTGCTTGATTCGACATGAGCTTGTAATAATATTTCCACTGGATATTGTAAATATACCTACAATATTGATGAGACTATCGACAGCTGCAACAACGCACGCACGCACACACATGCACGCACGCACGCACACACACACACGCACGCACGCGTACACACATGCACGCACGCGCACTCACATGCACGCACGCGCACACACGCGCATACATACACACACACACACACACACACACGCACGCACGCATGCACGCACGCACGCACGCACGTACCACGCACGCATGCACGCACGCACGCACGCACACGCACGCACGCGCACACACACACACACACATACACACACACGTTCTCAAATAGCATAAGTAGTAGAAATAAGTTTAAGAGACCGAAGAGCGAAGCCGCCTGACACAAGCTCAATAGCTTAAAAGGGGCTCCAATCCTTTATATGATAAGTTTGTTTTAAAAAACATTTGTATATTTGAATCCCTTGCTGCTGTTGATAGGTTTCGATGATTCATAATTCCGTCGATGAGCATTGGTTTCTATTAGAAGTAATTTGTAATTTTGTAAATCATCGTATGTTACTATATCTAAGCTTGGTTTCTTTTTGAACAAAAGTTCTTTCAAGCCATCAGTTTTTTTTATAGTTAGTGTCCCTATTTTAAGTATACCGCCGTCGTCATAAACACGGGTTTTGCCTAGTAACAGTTTACCCCGCTCATTTCTGACTCCGAACGGAACATCTTTCATTACTTCCGACGATGTTGACCATGACAATGATTGATTTTTAATACTTGGCGATGATTGTAGAGATTTAAATGAATCTCCGCTTACGTTGTGGTCTTCAGACGGTGAAACAACAAGGGTTTTGTTGTAGTCCTTATATTGGTCTTGTACATCATCATCATCTTCTTCACTAACAGATTCATTGTAATCTTCATCATAGGCAAATAATGACTGATTCTCGTCTTCAAACAAATTATTATTGTCATTTTTAATTTTTTTCATCACTGGATCAGAGTGTTCTTCTTCCTTAAGAGGAGTGTCATTTTTTCTATTGGTCAATATTGTAAGTGGATCAACAATAGGTTTCAATATTGTTTGTAATGTATTGTTGTTTGTATTTTCAAAATCTTTTATCATCGCAACTTTTCTTTTAACGGCTGCAGCTGATTATGTATGTAATAGTTCAATGATTTATGCAGATTTAAGTATAAGTACCTGCTAAGTACCTACCTAGTGGTGTAGGTTTCTTATAATAGGTAACTACATTCACTAGGTATGTAATTAATCTGCACAGATTAATTTTTCTACGACTGCATTGTATTCTTCAAACTGAATCTTATTTAGCAGTTCAAAAGTTTGAAACTTTTGATGGTTTAATTAGGGATTAATTATATAGGCCTTTGACTCAATTAGGTATTAACCTACCTAACTTTTACTAAAATACTAAGTTAAGTACCTTTTGAGTGAGTTTTTACCATTTTCTATTACTAGCCACAATTATTACAAGAGGCAATAATTTTGCCTAGGTTCATTGTCTACACGGACCTATAAAAAAGAGTTTTCTCTTTCATTAAAAAGTGGGTCAACTACCTACTTACCTACCACACTTACCTATTTGTTAGGTACATAACTAAGTATTTAAGTACTTACCTACTTATATATTTAAAAATTTTGAATATCCATTCACCCATTACACAAGTCACATATTGCAATATTATTTTATTTTATTTAAGGAAACATTACATTAGTTTAACTGGTTTAATACATTTGCTCTACTATAGTTAGTCACCAATTGTTATATAGGTATGGAAAGGTAGCTGTAAATATGTCCCATATACTGCAGAATAAATAAATATTTCACAACATCTCATACATTGATCTGACTCTGAGATAGGTAGCTCATGCACCTGTGTAACTGATATCAGAACCAATAGCAGGATTACAAATATTTACATAAGTACTTATTTTCGCGGGTAGGCGTGAAACGGCAAACACGCAAATTTTTGTTGCTCTATTTCAAGTTGGTTTTATAATAAGTAAAACAAGTTTAAATAATATAAATGAATGTAATTACGTTCCGTACTTACCTGCCAAGCAATTCCTATAATAATAACACAGTTGACATCACTTTTATTACATCTCGTTACATCACAACACGTCGCTAACTGAAGCACTCAAAATGGAATCCCTACAACAACCGCTCATGGAAGTAAAGGAGATGTGTGCAGCACGTATAACGGAGTTCCAGGCCAGCTTGGAGCAGGCAGCGACGGGATCTTCTGGACCCACTGTTGCTACGCTGCATGCGGACTTCACTACATTCCGAAGGTTTGTGGTATCCACTATAGAGAGCCTTCAAAAGCAAGTGGAAATACTCGCGCGTGAATGCGACAGGCTGGAGATGGCGGGGAGACGCAAGATTCTGCTTGTACATGGTGTTCCAGAAGCCACGGGTGAAGACACAGGGAATGTTTTCCTCCAGACGGTGTCTCGCATGAAGCTGCCGCTCTCAAGGGATGTCTTATCTCGGTGCCAGCGGCTGGGCCGATCATCAAAAGACAAGCCAAGACCGCTTCTTGTCCAGTTCTGCCGTGTAGAGGATCGGGATCGGGTGTGGTATGCCAAGACCACTTTGAAGGGCACCGGTGTAACCGTCTCGGAGTTTCTCACAAGAGGCCGGCATAGCGCGTTCCTGGAAGCGCGTAAACGCCTGGGGATCTCCAAATGCTGGACGCGGAGCGGAGTTATTATCGTCGCAGCACCGGATGGCAAGCAGCACAGAATAACCTCCCTCGGCGAGCTGAATAGGATCTGCGGCCCGCTCACCGACACCCAGGCTGCGACTACAGGTTCTGCGCAAGATGTGGCTAGTGGAGGCAGATCGAGGCGCAACCGAAAATAGTTTGTTTTTAGTGGTAACAAAATCGGGTTAGGGCTATTCTTGCATATAATAACTTCCTTATTGACTTTTCTCCCTGGCTTCTTTTTACCTTCTATAATTTGCACTCTTGTACTATATTCTTTATATTACCCACAAATTGTTTAATATTTATTGCCAAAATATTTTTTTTTCCTCCCATTCTATGAAAACAAAGTTCAATCAATCTTATCTTATGATGCCATAGACTTTTTTTTTTCCTTAATATGTTCTATCCTAATTATGGAACTTATTTAGGTTCCTTGATCCTAACCCGATTGCGTGCGTTTCGTTCCACATAGTTCCAAACCTTTTTGTTTTTTTTTTTTTGTGATGTGCCGATTTTGTTGTTTTAATTTGTTGTTGTTTTTATTTTTATTTCGTTTTTAATTCTCCTTTTTAAATGGTTTTATGACCTATTTCTTGCATAATGCTGGCAAGTGGAGGAACGATCTTATTAAGTAATACACATATTTAAGTCTATATTATAATACTTATACATATATATATATATATATCTATATATATTTTATACATAATATTTAGAATTTATTTTAGGTATATTTAAGAAATATGGATTCGCCTAAAAGTACAAGTGATCAGAGCGATCATTTCCTCTCCTTTTTCTCATCCACAGAAGATAGCTTCCACTCTACTGCCATGCCGCTCTCCGATACCCTCGAAGCTACCTTCTCTGATGTTCCCAAAAATTTTAATATCGTGCATATTAATGCCCAGAGTATCTCCGCCCATTTCCCAGACATGTTGACAGCGTTTGACAACCGAAACATTCACGCCATTCTTGTCTCAGAAACCTGGCTGAACGCATGTCTTCCATCTACCTCCTACTCACTCCCCGGTTTTCAACTCCTTAGAAATGATCGCATTAACCGAGCCGGCGGCGGAATAGCAATATATATACGTACTCACATTCCCTGTTCAATCGTTAATGTTTCACCCCCGTCCTCGTCCTCGGATATCGCTCAACACCTCTTCATCGAACTAGAACTTTCCCATACTAAACTTCTTCTCGGAGTCTTCTACAGTCCTTCTCTGCGAGTGGATTATTTTTCCACTCTTGAGAAACTGTTAGAGGACCTGAATCCTCTTTACAGTCACACTTTGCTGATGGGAGACTTTAACACATGTCTTTTAAAAAATGATTCTCGTTCCCATCGCCTTAGATCAGTCATAGACTCGAACAACTTGAACATTCTTCCTCTTAACGCCACTCACTTTTTTCTCAACTGCACGCCCTCTTTACTAGATCTTACTATTGTATCTTCCACCGACCAAGTGGCTAAGCATGGTCAATGTCCTGCCGATGCCTTTTCTTATCATGATTTATTGTATTTGTCATACAAAATCCGTCCTCCTAGATCTAAGGCGAAAATTGTCCTACAACGTAACTTTGGTGGCATGAACATAAGTGAACTACGTCATGACGCTGACAGCATCGACTGGTCCCCAGTCTATGATGCTGCTAGTGTCGATGATAAGGTCGGTGCGTTTAATTCACTTACCATTGCACTTTTCGATA
>JADPWL010003138.1:0-52397 GCA_019059595.1 Marasmia exigua | reverse complement strand
TGAAACAGTATTATTAACATTCTGTATGAGAATTTAATTCAAACACCCTTAACCATTCAAGTAAACATCATTTATTTCATTGGTTTTGAACCTTATCTCATCTGCACAAAGTGCAAAACCTGTTGGTCTCGAATGGTTAACTGCCTGGTTGAGGCGACGGTTAGCCTAATAGCGACACCAATCGATTTAAATTGTTAGCCAGTAAACCGGATCTATTTTAAACAATTTCGGAACGGGAACGGGAGTCTCTAAGCAAACATTTTTACTATTTATTTAATAATATGTGCACTACTTTTTGATCTATTTTTGAACTCGAAATTCGGATTAACGCCATAAGTGACCGATTTTGGCGGTAATTTAAATTTCGAGTACAAAAGCAGACCCAAAAGTTAAGTATAAGTATTTAATAAATAGTATGAGTGTTTTCGGAGAGAATTCATCTTCAGAATTGTTAAAATGATATCCGGTTTAGTTGCTTACAATGTAAGTCAATTGGCATCGCTAGTGTGCCCTACCCATCACCTTAGACGCACGAAATAGATGCAACAAATTTCGCGGGATTACAGTATAATGTAATGGACTCCTCCTCCCTACGACTCGACCTGCTCGACTCGTCACTTTCCTAACTCCTAAGTCTATACTCTAACTCGCTACTCCCTACGCGAAAAGTTGTCTGAAGTCGCGTGTAGAATCGAAGGAACGAAGGTCTACCACTACGGCTCAAATACTGGATCTATAATAATTATGAATTACTATCTAATGCCTACATCAAACCCTAGTATTATAAGCCTGCCGCGAGGAAAACGTAACCCGAGTTTTCCTTATAGAAATTGTGATCGTCTAGAATTTAAATTTCGTTTTTGTCAATTACCCTTCTACTTGCTACTTTAGACCGTATTTTGTTGAAATAGAAATAGAAGCTGAGATATTAATACCAAATGAGAATTTTTACGCAGTCCGTTCTAACAAGAATATCATATGACAGTCAGTGCTTTAAACTAACTTTTATTGCTTAGTGGAATAGTTTTAAACAAATAAGGAGTTTGTCCGACCACGGCCACTCAAGTCTAGTCTTGTCATAAGTCCAGATTTAAATAATAACTGATCCCCCAGTTATAGATATAGCGCAAATAATTTACAAAGAGCTCTTTGTTATCCCCTGTGCAGGTACTTTATGTTTTGATTTGTACGTACAATTTGTTATCTCAATGAGATATTGTTTTATAAATTATATATCCATGGATTAAAATGGAGTTGAGTGAACTCAACTTAGTACCCTGGCACTGTTTTGTGTTTTTCCCTTTTGTAATATTTCGTCGACGAATTAGGTGCGGAATTAAATTCGGCACTCTTGCGCTCTTGATAAGTTTATGTATATGATACTGTGTTTGTCGACCCGAGTCGTAGTACTTGACAAAGTCCAACAGCTCTGATATACCTAAGCGACGGGCTCCAGCCTACTAAAAAAATGGAAGTCCTCCAAGTCAATTAAATTAATAAAATGCTGGCGCATATCATTCATTCAATGTAACTCTTGCAAAAGCCTCTAAACTTATTTCCTAGAATATTTAAATGTATTTGATAATAGCTCCACCACTGCGAAGTTATTGTTAGATAAATACCGTTGCCGCGATATCCCTCTACTAATAACAACGTCCCTTTGCCTCTGCTTCTCTAGAATAGGTCTAGATCCACGTACACAGCTATTATCACGTAACACACAAATCTTAACACTGGCAACTAATTCCAAATGAATCAGGCTTAAACTTTATCACAAATAAAACGCGCTTTTATAAACTTTTACAAAATAACTTTCACTTTGCTTCACTAGAATAATCACTAATTTGCCCCAACGTAATGTGTTACGCGACCTAAGTGTGTGTGTACCTACAGCTGCTAAGCCCTTGTGTTCTGTACCTGGTCTCAAAGTTTCCACCACGAATCTTTGAGGTGTGTGTGAATGTGGCAAAATTAACCTACTCCTAACGCCCTAGCTGGCGAGAAACCGGGCCTACAGGTTAGGAAGGTTTCTCACAATAGGAAATGTAAGGAAAGGAAGGTGTTTGGTCGCTCCCGAAAGAGGAATTCCACAAAGCTTTTGCTGAGAGTCTGGCGGGAAAACCAGAACCCTATACTAGGTCCACTTCGACGGTCCCAAAGCTCCGTGAAACTCGTTTCGGCGCTGCGGTACTTGTTAGCTATTCTGTTCAACCACTGTTCCTCCTTGGTTTAGAAAGACTAGGTAATTCTGAAACCAATTAGCAACCACAGTATCCCAAACTAGCTTAGAGCCTAGTACAAAACTCTATTAGGCCCGAATGCCTTTAAGCTCGGTATGCGAACCGATATCTCAAAATTAACCACAAAGAATCTTACAAAGATCGAAAATCACTCAGACACTGACCTTGTCCTATATATCAAGTCGAAGAACCATGTCTCTCGTGAACATGACCGTGCAGCAAGACGCCTTGTGACCAACTGTCCCGTTTGTCCCTCGGAACTCCATTATATAATTACGCAATGTGCATTTTGACGCTAAGGTGCCAAAAAAAAACCCCACGCCTCGCAAGGGCCGACGCTTTGCTTATCGCTTTGCACGTGTTCAAATCGTTTCACACAAAAGAATAGAAAAGGACAGACTTCTCCCAAACTTTAAACTGTTTACAGTTCCTTTGACAGGCAAAATTGACCAATATCTAAACGTTATAACTCCTTTGTTTTATTTAGGAACTGAGTATATATCTAGATGTGAATAAGCTGTGAAGCCTTTGTCTTTCTTGCGAGATACGATTCGTACACTCAACTTATCATTTAAACGCATGGCAACTTATTCTACAATTATATCTGATTGCATTCGCTGTTTATAAGCGTCTTAATTAAGTACTCTTAATAGGAGGATCGACCATTAGTCTTTTGGCCAGACCTTGTTCCGTACTACATGGATATATCTTAAGAGCTGATTTATTGTTTTAAACTTCCACAATAATTGATTAATAAATATTTATTTTATTTTATTTTCTTTATTAAGGAAAAATACAGCTGTTAAATAGTACTCTGTTCTAAAATTACTTAAATAATACATCAGCAATTTAAATTTTCCACTACAAATTAATACGTTTAGTGTTGTGAGACAAAATACAAAAAAAAAAAAAATGCGAAAAAGGATGATTATTTTTGTTACCTATTAATTTACTTCAAAACTAAAGATTTTTTTAAAAACTGTAATCTTATCATGAAAAATGTCAATATTTAAAAGATTGAGCTATCTTCATTAAACGAGATCGCTCTAGATGGTTTACCTAGTAACCAAACATCCTTTTTTTTTTGTCAATCGCTTTCTAATTCTGCGAAGACCCTGCTCTTTTGTCTTAAGTTGCACACGTGCAAGGCCACTTACGGTTCCTTGTGCCTTATGCAAGTTTTAAAGCATCTTTAGTTTTTTTGTACAATTCAATATTTTGTTTTGCGTGTTAATTTTTAGAATTATGTCTTTTAATAAAATATAAGGGGCTTATTGATATGTTTACTGGTGGTTTGCACCACCACAATAAGTATTACATTTTTACTTGAATATCGATAAATAGACTTCTACGTTAAAAGAGTGATTAAATTATTCTAAACTGACAATGCTCATACTCTCTCCTCTCATATGAAAAGATATAAGCAGAATTTCTCCAGTATAGCATCAAGAAGTCATGACTAACCACTGGCTCGTCAGTCCGCCGGGTGGAGTCAAACGGCCCCGACCACAACCCGCTGCAGATCCAATTACTCCGCTTTGTGCTCCCGAATGAATATTCGTGCTTTATCCTTCCCGTCTCATGAGATTACCCGAGCAATGCACTGTAAGGGAAAATAAAACCTGACCAAGTGCGTGAAGGGCCACGCGCGTGGTAGGATTCTGGATTTATCTATGAACTTATGTTTAACGTGGTTCCGAAATATTAAAAAAGTCGCGTAAAGCCCGCTCGACGATCGCTGACACACCGCGCGAAGACGAGAGTGCGGGCGCACTCTGTATAAGTTAGTCTGCTATTTCTCTTAACCTAGCCTATAAAAAGCCTACTTACCTAGCGGCTTAGACAATTTAACATGGAACGTGGTTTAGCGCAGATCTACATTACATACTGCCAAAATCCGCGGGGGGAGGGAAGTTTAGTATATGAATTAATACTAGATATGAATAAATGAGTGACATTCTAGGAATGAGTTATTGCTTATTTTTAAGTAATGAAATGAAATGATGATTTTTGTTTACGAACTTAAGTGAATCACTTGCTCACAGCAGCGAAAATGCAGTAAGTACTAGAAAAGTTATACCTAATTTAATACCTCGGTGGCCTAGAGGTCTAGGCGGTCACCAGTATGGTGAAAGGGTTGCATTTTTGAAACAGTCATACAGTGTTAGTTGTTCATTCAAGAAAAAATGTAATATGTATCTAAAGGCTGTGCATAGAAAATTTGCAAAATATTTCAGGATGTCAAGATCCGATGATGGAATCTTAGAGAAACCGAAGTCTTCAATAACTGATAGCAATAGTGAGACATTTGTTATTCATTATTTCTATTATTGTCACAACACTAATCAACATCGTGCACCATTTTAATGAAGAAAGGCTATTATAAAATAGACGATTTTTTGAATGACCATAATTTAGGGACATATTAGTAACACAAAAATTGTACTATATTTTTAAGTTAATGGTGACATTTTGTAAAACTTTTTTTTTAAAAGAGTAACTGCTGAGTTTCTTGCTGGTGTCTTCTTGGCAGAAAACTACATTCCGAACCAGTGGTAAACATGTTGACATTCATAAGTGTTCTGTATGGACCTAAATTGAATAAACAATTTTCATTTTATTTCATTTCATTTCATTTCATTTCATTTCATAGTTTATTCGTACCACGGTAAAATATGTAGATGAAAAAGGTTATTATACCGTGAAATAACGTTTACTTTTAATAAAAAATTACTTATGGATCATAAGAAAGATACATTAGATTTTTCCGATCGTCGTTCGCAAGTAAAAACTTCATAACAACCGTATTGACGAGTTCCGCTCAGCGACAGATACGAATTCGAAATGGCGATTGATCGCGCCGAACTAGTTTTTACCCGACTACGGCAAAGCAAAAGGAGGGTTATGATTTTGACAGGCTATGTATGTATGTATGTATGTATGTATGTATGTATGTATGTATGTATGTTCATCTGTTTCCACGTAACTTCTTAACTACTTATCAGAATTCGACAAATGACATATCATTATAAGCGTCTTGATCGTCCGCTGGTTATAGGCTATATGAAGTTTCACAAAATCTAATGTGGCGCCCTCTAGCGGACAAAACATACAGAGTAAAAAAATAAAGTTATGATAAATATGCCGTGTTTGGTATCATTTGAAAGCGCTTGACTTGTACATTTTGAATATATATATATATATATTACTAGCACTTGGACACCAAAATAGTACAAATAAAATAAAAGTAAAAAAACTAAAACCCAACTACGACAAAAAACGTCGCTGAAAAAGTATAAAACAAGCCTTCGTTGTCAATTTATGCAATATTCACTATGTAGAGATAAAATTTCATGTTTGGAAAGGCGTAGTCACACGTTAAATATACTACCCTTTGACAACGTGTGACTGCGGATTTCCAAACATGAAATTTTATCTCTACATAGTGAATATTGCATAAATTGACAACGAAGGCTTGTTTTATACTTTTTCAGCGACGTTTTTTGTCGTAGTTGGGTTTTAGTTTTTTTACTTTTATTTTAATAAACGTACACGAACGTTTGTTCATGTGCTTTGGCAGAGGGGAACGCGTCCACATGCCACGTCCCGTGTTAAATTGTCTAAGCCTAGCGGTGATTTATTTATTTCATAGAAATGGGGTGAGCCCTGCGTCTCATAGCCACTGCGACCAGTAGATGATCTATTGTGGCAGCCCCGTAACCTATTACAGCACCTCATGTAGCTCCAGTTCCAGGATAAACCCGAGAATGGAGCTGATGGGAGAGCTCTTGATCTCGTCAGCTGAGATCATGTGTGCTCCCAGGTGCCGGCTTCTGCAGCGGTGCAGCGCTATGCACTCGCCGAGGACGTGGATAATAGTTTCCTCGTCCTCGCGACAGAAACCTAGCGGTGATAGTTTTCCTTTTAAATTCGTTATAATGTTATTGGACAGACATGATCCATCCTTGACAACATCACTTACCATCAGGTGAGGCTGTGGCAAAATGTCTGACTATTATAATATAATAAAAAATGTGCTCCTTACAAGTTTTTATTCAGACTTCTGAAGTCAACCGTGTACCTGTTAGAGCGACTGTCGCGCCATCAAATAACTCCCATCAAGAAGCTCCTCTTGATGGGAGTTATTTGATGGCGCCACTGTCGCTTATGATAATATTGGTTTGGCACCCGCGAATGCAATTGGTGTAATTTTTTGTTGTTTTTTGTGTTGTTTATTTGTAAATATAATTTTGATGTTTTAAAATTGGTTACCTATGTGCTATTTATTATATCTCTGTTTTATATTCGTTAATTTTCATTTTCTTTTACTTGTTTTTATTACATGTCAATCTTTAGTACTATTTCATTCAATGCAAAGGCGTCACCCAAGATCCAGCCTGAAAACCAGCGCTGCAGCTGCTGTGTGTGGCAGTTGCAGCATATGCTGAGACTGAGCCTTGTTGGCCGCAACTTTTGTCTCTGTACCTTGTTTTCTCTGTTTTCTTCTATGCTTAAGATGTTGTGGTCAATAAATTGTTTTTTATCTTATCTTTTTTCCTCTGGGGACACTGAACATAAACGAAATTTTGCATTCTAAAGTGTATTATTTGAAAGATCTATCTAACGATACTCTACATGATCCGATGAGCGAGAGAAAAAATGTTGGTCGCAACTGGACATAGATATGACTTTTTTTCCTTCATTGTAATTATTTAAAATAAGCCTATTTTATTACTATTATTTATTTACGACCTCGACAAAGACGATCGCCTGATGACACTTCGCCAAACAATCACGATTACATCACCGATCTCCTTTCCTCGCTCTGTCATGCTGCTAAGAGAAAGCAAGACAACTACAGCCGATTGCAATTGCTTTGCGTAGACCCCATGGAGTCACCTGATTTACGAGCCAGTTGTAACTCCCGGTGCGTTACGGGCCGTATTATGGCGATGCTCGTTTACGAAATAAACTTATAGGAAAGGCTTTGAATGTCCCGTTTAGGGACGGGGAATTTTCGGAAAAAAAATCTTCCATCGCCTTATAGGGCCAGTGTTTCAAAAACTAAGCCATGATCTCGGGCTCCTAGGTTCGATTCCCCTGTTGAGCAAAACTAAGTTTAGAATTTTCAGCTTTTTTTATCGATCCCTTATTAGGCAATCATAGTAGCGATGACTTGATTTCTATAATGAAGGGCTTGCCCTACAGTGGGACAGTATAGGTTGATATTTATATTACTTTTCCATCGCCAAATGATAAATCTATGAATATTCGATAGCACGTCGACGAATTAAGGCTTATAAGATACCAACAAGCAAATTAATTAATTTCATAAAGCGTGATACGCGACGACGGCGGCGACGCGGTGGCGCGTCTTTTTTGGCGCCCACTCAAAATTAATTAATTATATCTTGTACCTAATTTAGTTTAAGAATCAAGTTACTTAATAATAAGGCTTATTATTTTTACCTTACCCGCTTTTTTGGTGGTTTAATTATTTTTATTAAAAAGTTTTTATCAATATCCACATACACAGACGTGTTATCGAATATTAAACCACTAGACCAACAAGACGTCCCGACCCGGGAATTGTCACCTTTTAATTCCAAGTGAGAAATGAGACAGAAGAAAGTTATGCTTACCTACTTACGATACAAGGAGCTCTACAGTTTTCATACAAATTGCTTACGATACGCATACGCTACGATTCTTCGAAAATTTCGTGCTAACCCTCCTGAGTGCCGTCGACACGTGTGTGTATGTGTGAGTCTATGTCTGTGTATTTGCACGGGTTTGTACGTGTGTGCGTGCGTGCATGTGTGTTTGTGTGTCTGTATGTTTGCACCGGGCGAGCTGCAGACACACACACCGTGTGTCCGCAACTCGCCCAGTATGCTATAACTACTAGATCTACCTTAGAAAAAGATAAGTGTATTAAATAATGAGCCCTTCATTAGTGGCTGCCTAACAATCGTATATTTGAGGGCAGTAAGGGCCGAGTGAGAAATGGCTGCCTCGTAAATCAGGCTGCGTCTCCGGACTATGTCCCTTTCCGTAATACGCTACGTTTCGAAGCAAAAAATACGAGGGACGAAATTAGGTGGGCTTGCAATTAGTAAATAAGATACTTAATTTGTGACGCACTTATATGGATTAATTGGATGCTACTTGTATTAACTAAGGGTAAGTATTCCAATGTTTTTGTGATTAATCTTTATTCCCTTACAAGTAGCTACTTTTTTAGGGTCCCTTCTATCGTACGTAGGTAAGCATAACTATCTTATCTCTCATTTCTCAATTGGAATTAAAGGTGACCAAATATTGCTTGGATACGCTACCTTGAATCTTCGTGCAAACCCATCTGGTGCCACAGGTGTGGACGATGGAAAGTCGGTTACAATCAGGTAATCCGTTTACTTGTCTGCCCCGGGCACTATCTCAAAAAAAAAGTCTTACAATCGTCGGGCGTGATCTGATTTAATAGAATGTATCAAGACGGGAATAAACACGATATTTATTATAGTGATACAACTTTGTGTACATATTTGGCTCGACGGGAGGACGGACGTGTCGGAGTAGCTTCACTGACAATTCATCTAGTGGCGAATTAATATCAAAAAATGTGAGGGTGTTCAGAAGATTCGCAGCCCGGCCCCAGCAGACGACGCCGTGCTCCGCCAGTCCGCTCGTGACCACGGCTGCTGTAACGTAGCCAAAACGTCGAGCCAAATACGTGAGTACACAAAGTTGTATCACATAATAAATATCGTGTTAATTCCCGTCTTGATACATTATATTTATAATGCAACGCGAAAATCTTAAAAACTAGTGATATGATTTAATTTCTCGAAAAGCAGACCAAGTGGTTCAAGCGGATGTTCACAATCTCTATATTATATTGTATTGCTCTATATTAGATTATATTGTACAGTCTGTTGTTGTTGAATCATGCTTGTATTTTCTTTTTGTGCAATAAAGAATATCTATTTATCTATCTCAAGAAACCATCTGAGACGTGGATGTTTCTTTACGAGATATTTCCTCACCCCTGAGGTATCATCAAATACGAATAGATCTTACTTACTACGCTGGCTCAGCGACCCGAAGTGGATCTTGGCCTCCGACACGAGATTTCGCCATTCCAGTCTGTTTTCGGCCACCTGTCGCCAGTTCGGCCGTTGCAGGGGGACCAGTAGATCTCGCACAACCTTATTACAAATCACGATATAAAATTATTACTGTTCTAAAGTGCATGTCATCCCATTCTAAAACGGGCCAGCACGAGTTTTGTTCCGGGACTATCTTTAGTACGCTATTTGTAATAAATCTGGATCTGTAATAAATGGTGGTAAAGTCCAGATTTGTGCGCGCGAACTAGCTACCTCTTCATCTCAGGCAGATTTTATGTAATATTTACACGATTGAATAAATTTTATTTAGTACTACTGGCCCTCCCTCACTTCATTCCGTGACATTATGTTCACTTTATACCGCGTGTAGCGTATTACCTATCTCGAGCGCACATGCTGCGAGTTGGCTACACTGGTCCATAGAGTAATGTCAGTTGACCTCTGATGAGTGGGACGGACGTGTCAAACGGTGCCCGACGGTGGTGTGTGTGTTGGCGAGCCAGGTTTATTAACCGATATTTTTTTTAATGTAATAGGGTAGGCAGACGAACAGACTGGATCACCTGATGGTAAGCAATTGCCGCCGTCCATGGACACCTGCGACACCAGTGGAGTCACAAGTGCGCTGCCAACCTTTAAATCCCCCCCTATCCCCCGGATTGGGCCTCCGGTACCCTCACACACCCAGCGAAACACAGCACAGTGCTGCTTCACGTCGGTTTTCTGTGAGGCCGTGGTATCACTCTGGTCGAGCCGGCCCATTTATGCCGAAGCTTGGCTCTCCCACGGTATATCGGATCGTTACACCGCCTTTAGCGTTTTGTGTTTTAGGATTACCTATACGCGTTGCCATGTTTTGTACGATTTACCTCTTTATAAATAGTATATATAGACTGTGAGTTTCTCACGTACCTCAGTTAAGTGGGACGGTTTGGCTGTAGCAATATTTCCTGACGGTTACAATTTAGGGAACTTCAAGGAAAGAGAGTACTCCTTGAGAGTGACCTTTCTGATCTCTGAGATGCTCGTGAGCGGCAATGATCACTTATCAGCTGATCCGCTTGCCAGTTGGTCACCTCTAGCATAAAAAATGGTTTTGTATCGGAATACATCATCGTCACCATCATTTCCGCCAATAGATGCCCATCTCATCATTTCTCATGCGATCACGCAAGTAGACTTGTAGCATAGGCCTCTCCATTGCTCTCTGGGTGACTTTGAGGCTCCTCTATCGGCACTTTGTAAGCGGCTACGTTTCGGTTCCGTATGTCATCACTGGCAACACACACGCATTAAAGACTCGTCTTGAGACACTGCGGTAGATGGGCCTAAAATATGCTGCGTAGCTTCCCGAACGCTGCCCAGCCGAGTTGGATTCGTCGATTGTGTATCAGAAGTACCCTATTCAAAATATGATGGTCATCTATGTATCTAATACTCGTACAAGCAAACAACACTCATATTTTTTATCGGAAATGGAGGGCATTTGTAACGTAACGTTAGACACTGTCAGCGCGTGATGTATGACGTCATCATTCGGCTGTTACGTTGTAACCGTGGCCGCTGTGACCCAAATCGAAAATGAGCTATAGTCAAACTCTATCACTCTGAGCAATTCTAGTTCTTTGAGACATTTGTATTGAAATGAGCTTGTCTTCCGATAAAGGCCGCCTACAAAGATTTCCATTAATCTTCCATCACTAAGCGTCCTGTTTCAGAACTTTGTTTTGACTTTGTTTGAAGGCAAATTAAGTTTAAATATAGTTCAAATTTTACTGCACGTTTCTCATGGAACTTTCTACTACGTACCTCGGTTCTGTGGAACGGTTAGGCTGCAGTGAGTGGTTAAAACACGGTTAAAGTTTCCACTTTTCACTCCCACGTCGTGCTCACTGATAAGTTTTGTTAAGGCATGGTTAAAGTGTGTTTATTGCCGTTTGAAAAGCTGGTGAACTCAGCCCTTAGGGATCTTCAAGAGTGCACTCCGTTCTATGGCCGGCAACGCGACCAGCGATCTTTTTGATTTTTCAGATGTTCAGGGGCGACGATGATTACTTACCATCAGGTGATCCGTTTGCCACGTATTACGTAAAAATGTATTTTTTATGTGCATCTATCCTAGGTACGCTCTCCTTACTGCACGATGTTCGCCCATTCTCTGGAGGTGACCGAGCCAGCGAAGTCGATGCGCTTTAATCTCGGCAATGATGTTTTTACCGCGAAGAGCCATGGTTTCGCGTGAATAGGTCGGCACGATGGTAGTTATACCACGGCCTCACGGTATGATATGTTTCGCTGCGTGAGTGAGGGCACCGGAGGCCCAATCCCGCGGAAAGGGGATTTGAAGGTTGGCAGCGCACTTGTGACTCCGCTGGTGTTGCGAGTGTCTATGGGCGGCGGCAATCGCTTGCCATCAGGCGATCCGATTGCTTTTCTGCCATCTATCACATGAAAAAAGGCTCGTCAATCTCGTTTTCCAGCTCCCTGTTTTTAAGCCTCCTGCAGGCACCATCCGGTGTGGACCTACGTTAGTCCCAGGTATAAGGTTCGTCTTAATAAGTGAAGACCAGTCGATAAGTCGATAGGATAAGATAATCGCCTAAGATAGCGCTGGGAAGATGAGGTCGATAAAGATTTGAAAAAAATAAAGAAAAAAAATATTATTATAGACATCACAACACAGAACTTATAGCAGTTGTAAACAGAACACAATTTGGCACAAACAGAAAACAAAACATAACACAATTAAAAATTTAAAGGCAATTCAGTACCTTCATCAGAATTATTCATTATGCGTGGGTATGTGGGCTGGGACTTATAAAAATATAGACGTGATATGATCGGCAACTAAGTCTTTAATCAAATTAAATCAGGATAGGAACACTTCTTCACGATTTCACAACGATTCAAGTCGATTTAAATGGGACGTCGGCGATCCGTCGATGACGTGCAACCTCCGTCGCGCTCGTTCAAAAAGTGCGCCAACGGCGACTGCCCGTTTGACGTTTCACCAGAGTGACAATTATAGTTCACTCTCGTCCAGAAATCGATGGTGCTAAATTAAATTCTAGATGGCGCCACCGATGCGCCGTCACGGCCGGACTGACAATCGCCCGTCCTCGGGCGTACAGAAACACCTGCGAAAGAATAATCACATATTACCAACGCTCGTCCAACCTGACATCAATTACATCTATACACACTAGCATCCGACTTGATACTATCGTTGTTTTAACCAGGCATGCAACTCACAATTTTAACTTAGACAATGCGTCCTTTCGACCACCTCACCGTGGACCGAACAACATCGTAATCTCAATCAGAACATCAGTACCTAAGTTGGACCGGACAAATGCGTCCTTTCGACCAGCATGAGGACAGCGTGGACCGGACAACATCGTCCATTCGACCAACCTCACAACTCAAAATTAATCTCCAAGAATGCGTCCTTTCGACCACCTCACCGTGGACCGGACAACATCATAATCTCCATCAGCATACCACTACCAATGTTGGACCGGACAAATGCGTCCCTTCGACCAGCATGATGAATGCATGGACCGGACAACATCGTCCATTCGACCAACTTCACAACACACAATTAATCTCGACAAATGCGTCCTTTCGACCACCTCACCGGGTGGACCGGACAACATTGTCTTATCAACCAGACACTTAACTATCAGTAATGGCCCGGACAAATGCGTCCTTTCGACCAGCTCAGTAAGAACGTGGACCGGACAACACCGTCCCTTCGACCACCTGTCCACTACCAACTCCATGCTCCATACACACAACTTCAACCTACCTGTTTTTAAGATCTATGAACATCAACTTCAACATCAAATCTTATTCCGTCAATACGATTATTGTCCTCAGAATCAGCGGTCAAAGTTTCAGACCCAACAGACATTGTATCAGAATCGTGAATGGGTAATGTGTCCAAGTCATGGATAGATGCAGCGTCAACGTTCTGAACAGGTGCTATTTCTGCGTCTTCGTACTGCCTTATCTCTAAATCTTCCGCCGTCATGGCCTCTTCCTCGCTCAGAATGCTCGTTGACACTTCGATTAAGCCCTCTCTACCCTCGGGTACCAAACGTAAATTTTCATGGGCATACTTAAAGACACGATTAGTGCCATCAAGACTCTTCAACTGGTATCGATCATTGTCAAGAACATTAGTAATAACGTATGGTCCTCTAAATTTCCTACTTAATTTGGTTTGATTTCGTTCAGAACTTCGAATAAAAACGAAATCACCTACAGCAAATGGTTTCACTGTGGCTCGTCCTTGATTGAAACGTATGGATTCAGAACTCGCTGCCTTTTCTATGTTATTAGAAGCGTCGTTACGTATTGTCTCAAGGTCAAGACGATTAGTACTGGTTAAATCTGGGGATATTTTGGCCAGTCCTAATGACACCGATTTAGTCCCGAACATGAGTTCGGTTGGAGTATATTTAGTCACTGTGGATCTAGTGCTATTTAACGCTAGTTGGATATTACCTAGTTCGTCACGCCATGTTTTATTAGGGTCGTTTTCTACAATGGTCAGCAAGGCTTTAAGGGTCCTCATGACACGTTCTACTTGTCCATTTGCCCTACTTGAGCCCGTGGCAATAAAATGGAGATCGATGTTATGATCAGCACAAAAGTGTTTAAAGTCAGAACTAGCGTAACACCGGCCTTGATCCGCTATGATACGTTTTGGTGCTCCAAACAAACAAACCGCCTTTTTAAGGGCAGCTACCGCACTGGAAGCATTAAGGGAAGTTGTATGCTCAAGAAGAACATATTTTGTAAAACCGTCAATAATGACAGAGCAATATTCTTTTTGATCACTCTTTCCACTTAGCTTTCCTGTGAAATCTATGTGGAGAGTGTGCCATGGAATGGATACTTTGGGAATAGGGTGAAGGCGAATAGGTTGAGCGCCCGAAGGCCCTTTCGATGCTTTACACACTATACAAGACTCAACGAATCGTCTCACATGCTTCGACATATCTGGGAACCAGTATTGCTCATAAATTTTATCGAGCGTCTTATCACTCCCTAAGTGCTGGATTTCGGAATGAATATGATTGATAAGAGTCCAGATTAAGGAACGGGGCACTATGGGAAGCCATGTTGTAACTTTATTTCTAGTGATTTTCCTGTATAGAATCCCATCTCGTACATCATATGTCCCTGCCACAGATTCTGGGAGTTCAGAATTAAGACATTTTGCAACGAGGTCGGTAATCTCACTATCCCGTTTCTGTTCTACGGAAAGCCAACTTTCATGCAGTTCAACATAGTTGACTGTTTTAGAATTTAAAGCATTATTGCTTAATTTTGTTGAGTCTAGTCTCTGAGGTAGGGGATTACGTGAAAGGTAATCAGCATGTTCCATGACCCGACCTTCGCGATATACGATGTCAAAATCGTATGCTTGTAATATAGCCCACCAGCGGTGAACTCGAGGCGTTAGGTCAGTTTTTGACTTTGATGCCTTCAAGGAGTTACAGTCCGTGAATACAGTAAATTTTCGGCCGTATAAATAATGGCGGAAGTGCTCAACCCCACGAACAACTGCCAACGTCTCGAGTTCGTAAGAGTGATAGCGAGACTCTACTTCAGTTGTACGCCGGCTGAAATAAGCAACGACATGAGGCATAGATTTATTCTTTTGAATGAGGATAGCCCCATATCCTTCAGCACTGGCATCGCAATGAAGCTCCACGGGTAGGTCTGGATTGAAAATCGTCAAAACAGGCTCTGATGTAAGAATGCCAATTATGGTTTGACGAATTTTCTCATGTGACTCCGTCCACTTAATATTGCCTTTTAATTTTGTGAGTGGATATAATGGTCCAATAATCTTTGTAAAGTTGGGTATAAACTTTCGAAAGTAAGACGCTAGACCAAGAAACTGCCTAACTTGAGTTGCTGTTCCAGGGGGAGGAGCGTTAGATAAAGCTTCGATCTTCAAAGAGTTTGGCCTAACTTCTCCTGACTCAATTTCGTAACCCAAATAATTGACTTTTCGTTTCAAAAATTTACATTTTTGTAATTTAAATGAGAAGCCCGCTTGAGAAAGAGCGTCTAGAACTTCTTCCAGTCGCTTTAAACCCTCATCTATATCAGAAGAGTGACAAAGAACATCGTCCATATACACCAATGGCTTCTGTTCAAGATGTTTTAGCGCATTATTGATACACCTTTGGTAAACTGACGGCGCATTGCGTAAACCGAAGGGCATGGTCACATATTCATATTGCCCCTCAGGTGTCACAAAGGCCGTCTTTTCAATTGAATCTGGATGGAGCAAGATTTGATGGAATCCAGCTGCCATATCTAACGAGGAGAAGAAAGAAGCCCCTGATAACTGATCTATCTGCTCATCGATAATTGGTAATGGATAATGTTCAGCGCGGGTATTCGAGTTGAGTTCGCGGTAATCCACCACCATACGATCTGTACCGTCCTTTTTTTTTACGAGCAAAATTGGGCTTGCGAAAGGTGACGAACTCTCTCGAATGATACCCGCACTCAACAAATCTTGAACTTTTTCCCTCACTATCGTCTTCTCAGCAGGAGCTAATCTGTAGGGTGTTCTTTGTACAAGTTTATGGGGATCTATCAAGGTGATGACCATTTGTCCAGTTTTAACACGTTGCGTAGGGTTAGTACTTATAAAATGGTCAGCGTATTTATTGAGAATGCGTAAAAGCTCCAACTTATGTTCTCCGGATAAGTCAGTATCGATGATGGAGTCATCGATGTGGGAAACATTCTTTTCGCAGACATCTACCTCTTTTACCCTTGTTATGACTAGGCCATTATCATCTATCAC
The DNA here is from genome assembly GCA_019059595.1 of Marasmia exigua. Taxonomy (NCBI): domain Eukaryota; kingdom Metazoa; phylum Arthropoda; class Insecta; order Lepidoptera; family Crambidae; genus Marasmia; species Marasmia exigua. Next base: position 36,189 of record JADPWL010003138.1, on the reverse strand, counting down.
GACTCGTCCACCAGTATCTATAATATCCCTACCTATTAAAAAAGGATCGGAAATACAATCGTCAGGGACAACATGAAACGTAAGAGAAGTTGTATAATCTCCTATTGTAACAGTACTGTAAATCTGGGACATGCATTCTACTTCCCCACTGCCTATCCCCTTTAAATACACAAGTCCATGACGTTCGGTACCCGGAAGGTTCAAAGAAGTACTTAATTTAATCAATGAGCAATTCGACCCGCTATCGAAAAGAAATGGAACTCTCTCACCCGTTGATGTAAGCAGAGTCCCTCTTGAAGTCCCTCGTTCGCATAGGTTGACTTCCTTTGTTGTAGAACCGCCAGTTTTCCTATCAGGACACGTCGTGGCTACGTGGCCTAGCTTTCCACAGACGTAACAGGTCACGTTGGATTTCATCTCTGTAGTTCGTGCAGGCAGGTCTACTCTGTTCAGGCTGCTTGAATCCAGGCGGCGCCGATGACAGTTGGCTTGTCTATGTCCAGGTACGCCACAAAAATGACATTTTCCCATAAACCGTCCGTCTTCTAAGCGAGGTCGCTTAGGTTCGATGTCATGTCTATCACTGTTTTCCGACCGACGTTTCATAGAAATCCCACCAAGACAGCGAAATAATTGGGCTCTACTCGTTAGCACTTGAGCACTCAACTCTCGACGTAATAACCCGTCCTTTTGGCATAGGACAGAAATGACGAATCCGGTAGTTGCCTCTTCCGACATTTCAACGTTTGGAATTCTTTCGATTAAGTCCCATAAACGTATGGCTGATTCACTGGCTGTTTCCTTAGCCCCAATCTGAAAGCGCAGGATTTCGTCGAAATAATCTTGGAACAGTTTCGGTTTAGCAAACTTGGCCAGTAACGCTTCTTTTACTAAGTCCCACGACAGTCGATCCAAAGGCAGTTTGGTAAGACAGGTAGCAGCTCGTCCTTTTAGCGAGCTGGTCAAGGACATCAATAGCGAGACACCCTCCAAATTTTTGCTCTTAATTATTAGCTCCGAAACACGACACCAGCCCTCCACGTCGGCATCGGTGTCGTCAGGATTAAAATGGATCAACTGCACTGCTGCGTTTGTTCCACTTGTGACACTTGGTTGCTGAGCCGCCACTAAACGGGATAGTAAAGTCTCCATGTTACTCAACAAACTGCTTCCGGTATCTTTGTCAGGAGGCTTTTCGTCCTTTTTCAGCTGCCCTTCGCATCCCACTTCTGATAAAGGCAATTCAGTACCTTCATCAGAATTATTCATTATGCGTGGGTATGTGGGCTGGGACTTGTAAAAATATAGACGTGATATGATCGGCAACTAAGTCTTTAATCAAATTAAATCAGGATAGGAACACTTCTTCACGATTTCACAACGATTCAAGTCGATTTAAATGGGACGTCGGCGATCCGTCGATGACGTGCAACCTCCGTCGCGCTCGTTCAAAAAGTGCGCCAACGGCGACTGCCCGTTTGACGTTTCACCAGAGTGACAATTATAGTTCACTCTCGTCCAGAAATCGATGGTGCTAAATTAAATTCTAGATGGCGCCACCGATGCGCCGTCAAATTCATATAAATAAAACAAAAGATAAAAAATAAACTATATTCAATCATGTCCAGACAGTTCCAAATTTTATGATGTGTTATGTCTAGTATAAATGGCCCTCACTCAGCTTATGTCACAGCCCAGACAAAGGCCATGACGCTGGTTTTCAGTGAGACCAGCTGAGTGAGTGCCACGGACGCTTGTCTAGTGTATTTTGTGTACCTAACGTGTATGGGGTATATAATACTTACATTTGTGTCTATATACATCTACTAAGTAGAAAATAATAATGAGATACATACTATTAAATTAATGTAACATATGAATAGGATTGTGGGTATCTACAGTTTAAATATAAAATTATTACGGCTAACAGTTATTATGCACCGAGGACGAGAAATTGACTGACTGCACTGCAATTGGATGCGCAACGGTCAATTTATTTATTTTGCATGTCACATGGTACATTATTAGGTCTTAAATTATAGTCCAGAACTTTGTACACATGACACCCCGTATTTGCGCGGACTCTTGGTGGATGACTGGCATGAAGTAGCGAAAAACCGACCGAAATGACTAATAGGCTCTTATTATCGGAGGCCAAGACTTACTATGGATCGCTTCGCTCACCTAGTAAGTTAGTTATGTGCATCCATACTGAACCCGCTATTTTTTGTTATCGGCTTCCCATCTCTTGCTCTGTCTACACCTACTTCTTTTGATGTCCCGTGGATACCATTTTACTTTAATGAATATAATTTTGTAGTGAACTGTAACAGGCTGATGATGAATGACCCTTCTCTGCCAAATCACCACGGGACCTTGGGTATGGCAATGTACTCGTGTTTACCGTGGGAGAGTCAAACTTTGGTATGAATGGTCCGGCTTTACCAGAGTGATACCACGGCCTCATAGAAAAGCAACGTGAAGTAAAGTCACTGTTGTGGTGCTTCGCTGCGTTCAAGCAAGGGGGTACAAAGGTTGGTAGTGCACTTGTTATTCCACTGGCTATCATATAAAAAAACAACGTGCCGACCGCATCGTATAAACTTACCTAGCGTTCTAAAAGTGTACAATGTTAAAATTCAATTGTATACAATGTTATTAAATTACTTCAAGCTGCGCATAGGGGTAGTTTATCCGCCCCGTGCGAGTATTGAGGGCGCGACAACGGCGGGTTATGAGAAAAGTTTGCGGCTCCCGATATCAGCTGTCCCACAAAGGCACAATGCCACATGCTAGATTGAATCACACCTTTGTATGCTTTGAGAATGAGGAACGGGGACACGGTGTGGCTTGCTGGCGCTGGTGGCGCTGCTGGTGCTACTGGTGCCGGCCATTTGAACTTAATTTGCCTTTTAGTCAATTAACGTTTGGAACAGTGGTAGTAAACGCTGCTTTTGATCCAAATATTGCGGGTTCGATCCCCACATTATACAAACATTTGTGTGCATGAACATGTCTGTTTGTATTGGTCTGGGTGTTTTCTATGTATTATAAGTATGTATTTTCAATAGAAACGTATTATATGTATGTATATATTTTTTATCCTACTGTTGATTCTGATATCCGTAACACAGGTTCTTGGGCTACCTATCTCGGAGTCAGATTAATGTAATTGTGATGTTGTTAAATATTTATTATTCTTATTTAATAATAAAAGTGCTGCCACTTACAGTTACAGCGATAAATGTGGTCGTACATATACTCGTTTTTACCGTGGGAAAGCAAAGCTTCGGCATGAATGGGTCGTCTCGACCGGAGTGATACCACGGCCTCACAGAAAAATAGCATTGTCTTTCATGTGTTTCGCTGCGTGTGTGAGTGAGTGTACCGAGGGTTTTAAAGGTTGGTAGCGCACTTGTGATTCCACTGTTGTTGCCAAATCCGAGCATGCACCAATGGTTCTTTTCAAATCTATGTGCGTATGTCTACCATTACCATCTGCTCGGCGGTGAGGGAAAACATCTTGTGGAAACCTGCACGTTTAGGAACAAGTTTCTCAACGTGTAACCATGATTCAGTTGGTCTGGTTCCCCCGTTAAAGGGTTGCGAAGGTCATACGGTAGTCACTTGATTGTAATTACCAGACTTCCCAATCCTGAATCCTGGTCTAAGCGTACCCTGGGCTTCAAAGCGACGGACGCAACCGAGAACTACACGCTAAGATATAGAAGAAGAAGAAGTTAGTATCTCAGTGGACAAGAACGCGCCTTCCATTCGCGGGGTCGTGAAATCCGAGCATGCATCTCAGCATGTTTTATATATATGTCCATATTTCTACCATTAACTCGACTGTGAGAGATAACTGAGTATTGCCGGCAATCGCTTACCATCGGTGATCGCGTGCAGCTAGCTTTCTCCTTTAATTCTTAAGTTTCTTTCTTTTTTGATTCTTTGCTTGGATCAAATATTCAAAGTAAAATAAAGTTTACCGGTAGCGACTAGTTTTAAATAAAAATTTAATATTTAAAGAACGCCTGAAAAATGGAGGGAGAAAACTCAAATAGGTCAGCGTTGGAACGTCATTCATTCTTATGTGACACGGCAGCCAGAGGAAATGGAGCTCACTTAGCATAAACCAAGGACCAACATATAAACTAAATATAACTCTACGTAAATACACACAGCGCTAGCAAATTATTCAAAGCGATAAAGTTTGCACACATTTTATGAATATCATGCTCGGTTTGGTAAGAGGTACTTTGCTCTAACCAACAGATATATCGAGGGCTTTAATAGCAAGGCGCGTATATTGGTAAGTGATTGATTTTTTATGTGATAGGTGGCAGACGAGCAGAGGATCACTTGATGGTAAGCGATTGCCACCGCCCATGGAAGTTAATGACACCAGTGGAGTTAAAAGCGCGCTGCCAATCATTAAGCCCCCTTTCCCTCGCATTGGGCATTCGGTAGCTTCACTCACGCAGCGAAACGCAGCAAAGTGCTTCATCACGCCGGTTTTCAGTGAGGCCGTGGTATCACTCCAGTCGAGCTGGCCCATTCATGCCGAAGCGTGGCTCCCCCACGCACCCACGATTTGCAGTGAGTCGACAGTAAATATTTATTATCAATTTTGTACTTATATTCATATCAAGGCGGCACACCTGTGACTGCTCTGGTGTTGCAGAATGTCCACGAGCGGAGATAATTGCTTACCATCAGGCGATCCGCCTGCGCGTCAACGCCTTATATTATAAAAAAACAATATTTACTGAAGAATAAAATACAAAAAATTCAGCATTACTTTATTAGCTCAAATCTTTCGAAAAGGCCGGCAACGCATTTAAATTGCTTGATCACTACCATTAGGTGATCGGTTTGCTCGTTTCCCTCCTTTCCCATAAAAAAGACTTCCAATACGCTTCAGAAATTGCTTTGTTGAACGTGTAGGTTTCATCGGTATCTTTTCCTCATTTTAAAATGAAGAGAAAATTTCAATATCCAATTGTTCATTATCCACAGCCATTCTTTCTAAAGAACTACGGTTTGCTCTCAACTATGAAGTATAAAGTCCACAGAGTTGGAAATCTCGTTAAAAAGTGCGAAAAACTGTAGTTAAGTATTATGAATATAAGTCAACGTTCAAGATACATCTAAGGAAATATTTGCTCTCTGTACAACAGACTAAAATCGGGGAAGAAAACACTTACCTGCGGTGTTTGAACAGCGCCCACTCCTCTAGTTGATGCTCGTTGCTCGGTGACTCTGAGTGAATGTGAATATGAATAAACTAAAATAAATGTTTGTTGTTGCCTGTGCCATATTGTAGCCACTTAAATTGAAATTTTTATTTCTTTTTATTTGTTTCTTTATTTTTTTTTGTTGTTAACTTTTTACTTCATCGTTCGGATACTTGACAGATGCATTCCTTAACACTATTATATGGTACTAACTGAGTTGCGGGCCTGCTTCCTGCTGATATTGTCAGTTTGGAGCTGGTGCGCGGCTCCTAAAGTGGGTCCCGCTGAAAATCAGCGCCCTGGCCGGCCAGATCAGGAAGACCAGGGTAATATGCTGAGCGGGCGCCTATTTGGCAGTAATGAGTTATAAGTTTCATATCTTGTACTGTATTGTATTTATCCGATCCTTTTATTTTGCATGTTAAGCTTGTATCTTTATTTTGCCAAATAAATTATTACTTTACTTTACTTTACTATTTAAGCCTTCGAACCCGGGAAGTTTTCGCACGTGATTATAGCGCAAAAGACGATTAGTGAGAAGTATGATGATGAGGCTCCGAGATAAAAGCCAAGTTTGGCAGAATTTGAATACTTCCCGCATAGGTTTACTTAGCACTTTAGGTACTCGGGTTGTCATGTCGCTTGGGAAGCAGAAGATTTAAAAATATCATGTGTGATAGTAATGTGCGTTAATTTTCAGTAACTTTTATGGTGATAGGCAGGTATTTTATGTACTACTAGCTGTTTCACGCGGTTTCACCCGCGTCCCGAGGGAACTACTTCCCGTACCGGGATAAAATATAGCCTATGTTACTTCTGAATAATGCAGCTTTCTAATGGTGTAAAAATTATTGCAATCGGTCCAGTAGTTTTTGAGTTTATTCATTACAAACATACAAAAATACAAATATTTCCTCTTTATAATATTAGTGTAGATGGGCTGACGCTTGACCACAATCTTCCCTGATGGAAAGTGACGATGAGTTCTAGGATATAACGCGTTTGCCTAGCTAGAAGATGCCCGTTCACTCTTGCCTTAAAGATGTCCAGATTGTAGTTGTCCGGAAAAACAGACCTTGGCAAGCAGTTTGTTCGAATCCTACCGAACATTAACTATTTTTCACGCATGATAACACTGAGGCGCACTGCATCCGTTTCCGTTTCATTATTAGAATGATGGCACTCAAAGACTTAGAAAAGTTACCGTTTTATCTCTGCACAAGAAAGGGCCGGGTAATAGAGTTGCTATGAGAATTTAACGTTTTTATTCAATATTATGTGCCTATCATGGCCATAATAATTATTAATTAAAATACATAAACAACACAACACTTCGCGTCTATAATCACGAATGTAGTAGTGTATTTTATACAAGTGCATTTAAAATGTCCCTATAAATAAATGGACGAAGCACGCGGTGCCCATACGTGGATACATAATAATTATAAAGAACATGCTTCACACCAATATTGTTTAGCTGCAAATAAATGTGAAGAATAATTACAATATTGTAATAACTAAGAATTTACGCTGTGACATTGAAAAGTGTAATGTGATGAACAGTGAGTGGTGAACAATAAATAAAGCTGCACTATAAACCTTGGAAACTGTGGTTTTTACCCGACTGCCAAAGAAGGAATGTCTTTTCCTTTGTGACCTCCTGTAGCCTAAACGGCTTGATGGATTTTGATGTATGAGGTATCGTTAGATTTGTCTTGATTACGGGAGTGTCATAGGATACATTTTATCCTAAAAGTCCCACGGGATAAAGACATAATAATATTTTTTCTAAATTTCCCTTTAAAAAAATATGTATGCGGTATCATTAGATTCATTTCAATCACGGGAGTAATTAATATAGGATACGTTTTTTCTCAAAATTCCCACGGGAACATGTTAATTCTGCGTCAACGCAAAGCAACTCATGCGTTAGCAAGCAAAAAAATTATTATTAAAAAAACAAAATACCCGACTGCACACTAAAAAAAGAGTAAAACAAACCCCACAATAATATTGATCAATCAAATGCTAAAAACTAATTATGTAATACCGTTTAAACAATACCTATATTAAAATACACTACAATATGTGTTCGTAATCGATAGTTAAATAAACAGAAACTTATTTTGAATACAAATTTACTGAATATAATTTATAAATGTTGATGGAAAGCATCGCAGGCGGGGACCAACAGAGGCTTACCAACAGAGGCTTATTTATAGTCATTTCGGTTGTGCACCATTTAGCAGAATTTTCGTTGGTGGCGGTCAAGGTGGTCCCCGCCTGCGATGCTTTCCATCAACATTTATAAATTATATTCAGTAAATTTGTATTCAAAATAAGTTTCTGTTTATTTAACTATCGATTACGAACACATATTGTAGTGTATTTTAATATAGGTATTGTTTAAACGGTATTACATAATTAGTTTTTAGCATTTGATTGATCAATATTATTGTGGGGCTTGTTTTACTCTTTTTTAGTGTACAGTCGGGTATTTTGTTTTTTTAATAATAATTTTTTTTTTATATTACTAAAATAAATCTCCTGATAGATAGGCCCCCCATCACACGCCAGTAAGTACCTATATTGCATATACAGTCCACATCACACACAAGAAGCTATAATAACACCACGAAGGTACATATATAAGTAGAGCATAGAATCTTTGAGGCAGCCCCTAGATTCCTGCAGGAGGAGAAGCACATTTCTACACAGTTCCATTCCTTAGATGAGCAGGAAATCACCTATGGTAAAGATTTCCTCCTCCTATAGACGGGTGTATATAGGAAGAGGACCAGTGGAGTCACAATTGCGCTGCCGATTGCTTACCATCAGCTGATCCGTCAACACTTATTTCATATTTCTTTATTTGCATATCACATGGTATAAAGGTCTTACAAAATAATATGAAAAGAGACATGTGACGCCCCGTAAGGGCACCGCAAAGTGTTAGAGAGCAGGTGATCTTTCTTAAAAAAATAATTAACTAGCATTTAAATTATGTAAATACAAGTAATATTAAAATATAACATTGGAAGCAATCAATAACATTAAAGCATGCATTATTAAATCATTATTAACAATAAATAAAAATCAAATTAAATAAAAAAAATCATTAATTAAATATACATTTTTAGACATTAATTTGGCACTTCTGCGTTTTACATAAAAAAATCTGGATACAGATTTAATGTACGAATCTAATTTACGAATTGTGGAAACTAATTTGACCCGAAAATTGATCAGAGGGCGATGAAAAGCTACATAATACAGTGAGCGTCAAATTGATCTTAGTGTTCAAACTTATCAAAAATATCTGAGCATTTGAAAAAAAAAATACTTTTAGCATAATACTTGAAAGTATGAAAGTACATCGAGTACATACACGTTTTGTTGTCATTATTTCTCAAACAGCAAATTGCACATTAATCTCACTACACTGAAGTGCAGTGTCTTTTGTCAAATGCTCTCCTCAGCCTGATGGTAAGCAAGAGTTGTAATTAAAACGGAAGTGATGTCAAGGCATCACCTCCACTGGCACCGCCATACTGGCCCGCGAGATGCTTCTTCGCGCTTCGATGGAATCCATATTGTAGGAAGGAGGAAATACATGCGCCGGCAACGAGTTCCATTTCTTGATGGTGCGGCAGAAATGCCAATTTTTTTCCGTGATGGAATGTTTTCCACTGTGAAGCGGTAAGAGCGTTGTCCGGCGAAAACGTAATATTTAACTTTTTTTTATGCTAGAGACGGACAAACGAGCAAGCGAGTCACCTCATATATTTTTGGTAGGCTTAAACCAAGTTTAAGATCATTTTAATGGCAGACTGTGCCTACTTATACATAAACATTCTCAAGGGAAAGAACTCATAAGACTCACATTTAGCTTGAACGATTCACGTGGATGTTGTGACACGAGGACACAAGTAAATGTCTATTTATAGTTTCACCGTGTCACTGTCCTTGACACATGCGTAACTTCAGCTATTATGTAGGTACAGACGGCTTCGGTCGAGTTACTCCTCCCCTATAATGGAAGATAGCTTTTGTGTCTAAGATAGAAGGACCGTCCAAAGTCCAACAACGGTAAGTCCACGTGACTCCGTATGTTCGTTATCGCTTTATTTTATTTTTTATTTTACAAGTTTTTGGAAATCTTACCGATAGATTTAGGGATACAGTCACAGAAAAAAAAACATTGAGGACCAATTACAAGTTTCCACTGATAATCACTAGGTTGTTAACAGAAACGCAAGTGAGTACCTAATGTTAAGAAAGAAAAAAACAAAAAGTTACTAAATTACAAACAAAACGAACAACGTATTTGCCACTCCCAGAAGAAGAAACATTGAAATTGATCAAGTCATCTGACATTATCAGGAAAAAAAAAGAAATTAAATAACATTTGAGCAAAAGTTATCATTCAGTACACGTTTCAATTTCGAAACTGAAGTGTTGAACAAGTCAATGTCGACATTTACTTTTGCCAAGTTATTAAATAGTTGACATGTTCTAATGGAATATTGCCATCCATACCATCCATGTTTATGAGACTTATATTATAAATTTATTTCAATAGTCTCATAAACATGGATGGTATTGTCCGTGCGAAGTGAAGGATGCTAATCAGCGAAGCGGTAATCAGCTGATGGTAAGGGTTTGCCATCAGACATCCATGGACATTAGAGGAGTTACATGTACGCTGCCAAGTTTTAAATTCCCCCTTTCCCCAGGATTGAGCCTTGGGTACCCCATTCATGTGACCGAATAAGGCAGGCGTTGCTTCACGCCGGCATTACTCCGGTTAAAAAGGTTCATTCAGACCAAAGCATAGTTCTTCCACGGTTACCGTGTTATTATTAGAAAAAAAACATCAGTTTTTTTACTGTGCAATTGAAATGGGAAGTAGATACGATGATTCCACTAGCTAATATTACAAAAGGCGAAGTGGGTAGTGGATGTCACTTTAAAGCGACGGCTGCACAAGAGGAGGTTTGTACCAAAGTTTTCGCTAAGAAATTCTTAGCGTCAGCCCGGAGTCTGGAATTGGCGGTTGAGTATTTTTATACTCGGAAAGCACGTTAACCGTTGGTCCTGCACCGCTCTCCGATCGTGTCACACTGGTGTCTCATTGGATTATGAGGGTAAGGAAATAGAAAGTGCACTTGTGTTTGCACACACACTTGAGCACAGATTATGAGATTGACCGCCGAAACCGTAATCGGTTGGAGGATTTTATTATATTTCAAAACTAGTCTAAGGCCGATGAAGTTCAACGCATGCTCCTATCAGAAACCAACTTGTAGTTAGATAAATGTTTGTTCAAGTTATTGCTTTAGCATAACCATGATATATTGTGCCCGCCGCAACTTCGAGCGATAAGAGCGAAGTTTACTGGAACCGCATTTTGTTTCCCTACGAATTCAAAAGCCATCTCTCAACACAACATTAAGGCCTATAGCACAAATAAATACACAGTAAGGCGCGACGCCCACACGAGAGTCGAGTCGAGGCGCGGCCGCATAAGCAGCGCGCCACTTCTAGGTTTTAGATAGATAGATAATAGATAGATAGATAGATAGATAGATAGATAGATAGATAGATAGAAACATTTATTCACTGAATAATACGACACACCACATTTTACAGATAATAACGCAACAAGTATAATCAAATCAAACACAAACTAATACAGCAAACACAACATTACAAATATAAAAGAAGACAAACAGAGAAGAAAAAAAAAATTAAAGAGAAAAAAAAAACAAAGTAATAATATGGCTTCTCAAGCCGGGCACTAAGTATTTGCGTACAGGTGTGTGTGTGTGTAAGGTATGTCGCGATAGTCAGTGAAAAGTAGCTCACTCAGCTTCTGCCATGGCTTTAGGTAGGAGTACCTTCAGGCCATGGCGCTGGTTTTCTAAAAAAAATAATCACAGTGCGCTTACATAAGTGGGGAATTCCGTTGAGGCGCGTCGGGGCGCGGGGAGTCGAGGCGAGGGACGCAGTGGGAACATTTTGTCATTTCGTTCGTGCGTATGGGCGAATCAAAATGAGAAGAAAGCATAGCCGCCGCAACTCTACTCTAAACACTGCGACTGCGCCGCTCTACGCCTCGCACGCCCTCGCCTTGACTCGACTCTCGTGTGGGCGTCGCGCCTTAGTCTGCTTTAGCTGTCACTGACGCGGCGGAGAGTTCGTTGACCTACGCGCTAGGAAATATCATCATCAGCCCATTTAAGTCCCCACTGCTGGGGCACGGACCTCCCTCAATCATATGAGGGGTAATTGCCATACTCACCACGCTTGGCAGACGGGTTGGCGAGGGTTTTGATATAATGCAGAGTTTTCCTTCTCTGGGTGCTGATGACCATGCCAGCAGCTTTACCTTAGTCGCCTTTTACGACACCTCGGTAAGAGTGAGGTAATATATCGTCGATTAAAAATAATACTCCTTTGAAAGCGATGGTAGCTCTGTGGATAAAAACGCGCTTTCCATACGGTTCGTAGTTCAAATCCCAGCGAAAATCTCTGGATTTTTCAAATCTTTATGCGTATTTTTACTAATATCTCGGCGGTGAGGGAAACATGTAGGATTCGTCACGATGTTTTCCCGTTGACCTACGCGCTAGGCAATATATCGTCGATTAAAAAAATACTCCTTCGAGAGCGATGGTAGCTCTGTGGATAAGAACGCGCCTTCCATATGGTTCGTAGTTCAAATCCCAGCGTGAATCTCTGGATTTTTCAAATCTATATGCGTATTTCTACCAATATCTCGGCGGTGTGGGAAACATGTAGGATTCGTCACGATGTTTTCCCGTTGACCTACACGCTAGGCAATATATCGTCGATTAAAAAAAATACTCCTTCGAGAGCGATGGTAGCTCTGTGGATAAGAATGCGCCTTGTATATGGTTCGTAGTTCAAATCCCAGCATGAATCTCTGGATTTTTCAAATCTATATGCGTATTTCTACCATTATCTCGGCGGTGATTGTCGATTAAAAAAAATAATCCTTCGTAGCTCTGTGGATAAGAACGTGCCATCCTCTGGATTTTTCCAATCTATATGCGTATTTCTACCACTATCTCGGCGGTGAGGGAAAACATCGTGAGGAATCCTACACGTTTCAGATAGTTTCTGAAAATTGTAACCACGATTCAGTTGGTCAGGTTCCCCTGCTAAAGGTCAAACGGCAGTCGCTACATTGTAATTACTAGAGTCTCCAAATGGTGAATCATGGTCTAAGCGTACCATGGGCTCGATAGCGACATCTTTGGACGCAACCGGGAACTACACGCTAAGATGAAGAAGAAGACATATTTGTAGCGACACATAAGTACAATGCAACATTGTAATTAATGTAAGCTCAGCATTTTGTGTGTGCCTTTGTATGAGTAACAGGGAGAGACGCCAGTCTTCCCAGGTCCTTAGCCGGCGAATCTCGCGCCCAATAAACGGTTCACTTATTACCTAATTTCATTTATTACCTACCCTTAGAGCCAGATCAGTCAGCTTAATGGACAGTTAGTTAATATAATCAGAACTCCTAGGTAAAGTGGTGAACCCGCGAACTCGTGAAAGTGAACTTTAGAAAATTCGGAATTTAACTTTACGGGAAGTGAGAACTCGAGTGTGAGAACTGTAACCCGAGCGTTTCTCACGCAGAGCAATATTTTAACACTGTAGTCATTAGTCACAGTCATAATTATTTATTGAAACGTGTTGGTAACCCAATGATGCAATTTGCTAAAATGTATGTTTGAGAATAAGAGACCATTTTTTTTAAATAAATAAGTTGACCCGTAAACATGGCCCTGTGGTGGCATCGCAACATTACTCATTTATGATGTTATAGATTATTTTACTCCTTGCTTAACTCTTAAGTCTTAAAATTAAATAAAATATTATATCAGTTTCAATTTTAACTTATTGAAATAAGGATTAAAAATAAATTTAAAAAAATACCAAGTATTAATATGAATAAATGACCAAGGAGACGCCGTGTGGTCCCTGGCAGAGTAGAATAAGCCACCCTTACTCTTAACGAGGTGTCATAAAAGGCGACTAAGGTAAAGCTGCTGGCATGATCATCAGCACCCAGAGAAGGAAAACTCTGCATTTATATCAAAACCCTCGCCAACCCGTCTGCCAAGCGTGGTGAGTATGGCAATTATTCCTTCATGTGATTGAGGGAGGCCCGTGCCCCAGCAGTGGGGACTTAAATGGGCTGACGATGACCAAGGAGAAAATGCTTCTGACAGGCAAAGTTGACGGGGAAAGACCGAGAGGAAGAAGTCCAACGGCCCAATGGTCAGACCAGATCAGTGCCACGCTAAACACCTCAGTGTGCGATGTCATTCACGCCGTTGAAGACAGGTCAAGCTGGCGAAAAAAAATCCTGGAAAAAGTGTAACGTCCGGGACACGATCCTGAGCATTGAGGTCAATCGACACAAGGAGGAGGAAGGAAATAACCAACACAGTATAAGAGTATCAGATGGGCCGCATGCTTGTTTGCCTATACCTTTGGGATCATAGGTAACTTAGAACTTGTTTTTGGTTAAAATCTTTCTTAAGTCTACTTTAAAAAAAACTTAGAAGTAAAATTAGGCTGAAATACTCGTAAAAACATTTTTATAAGCTTATGATAAATTACTGAAATTAGTGAGCAAGAAAATTTATTCCATCGTCTCTCTTGTAAAAATATTTTCACAAAATATATGTTACACTTATCCTCAATTTGTAAGAAACAGGAAAACTGTAATACCACGTTATCGGAGGTTAATACATAAAACATAGCCGTTAATATAAAAAGCGGTGTATTTGTAACTTCGCTGTTATTCTTTTTACTTTTGTTTGGAACAACCTGGGTTTGGTTGTGTGACAAGAATAGGAGCGAGAAAATAGTGGGTAGGGTAGGGGTAAAGATACCTACGTTTTGAGCGTTGGTGTTCAAGTATGTTACGTTAAAACCGGCCACGTGCGTGTTAGGTCTCACGGAATCTATGGTTCCGTAGTTACACATGATAATAATAAGAAATGATATGCACTTGGTCCCGGCCCGTGCATATCATCAAAACCGATGGACTAGAACATCGAGTAAAAACCATATAGACGAATAATAATAATAACGTTAATTCTCACCATAATCAACGTGTTAAATTGTAACAAAAATCTTAAGTTCTTTTTTTTTATGGGATAGGGGGCAGACGAGCAGACGGATCACCTGATGGTAAGCGATTACCGCCGCCCATGAACACCTGCAACACCAGAGGAGTCACAAGTGCGCTGCCGACCTTTTAAAAAGGAATACGCTCTTTTCTTGAAGGTTTGCAGGTCGTATCTGTCCGGAAATACCGCAGGCGATAGTTCATTCCATAGTTTTGTCGTACGAGGCAGAAAGTTTCTTGAGAAACGCACAGTTGAAGACTGCCAACCATCCAGATGATGTCGATGGAACTGTTGTCGAGTGGAACGATGGAGTTCGTAAAAGTTACAGTACAGTAAAGTAAGAACACATACTGAGGACTAAGGCGGGTGTTAACCAGGTGTTAACCTGAATTAGGAATATCCTGTATCTCAAGGTTGTTAACCCTTCACCCCTTAGTCAGTTTTTAATTATTAATACAATTCATTTCACAACAAGGCTTAAATAAAACTACTGGATACAATTTAAAATATTGATACGGTTACTGCAAGGAGCAAAAACATACACAAAGAAGCTTCAAATCAATTATGAACAGTATGCAGAAAATCAAATTAAAGATAACGCACGATGAATTAAATTACAAATAAACATTATTTTACGAAGGACTACGTAGATTTTTTCAGATGGATGACACCTTTTACGTTGGTGCCGAAATGGTAAAAAACAGGCGTGGGAAGCGATTGCCACCGGCCATTGCCACCCGTAACTTTAGGTCGAATGAGATTTTATTTAAATGTTATTTTAAGATCTTGCTTGTTTAAAATAAAACTTTTTTTGAAAAAAATAATATAATAAAAGCGGCGTATTTCGACACAGACTTGTTACTCCCCTCACTCGAAACATCCTGGGATGTCACGTTATAATATTAAACAAGCAGCTAATTCAAGACTCGGTGAGAGCGCACTCTCTCTCTCTCTCTCTCTCTCTCTAGGGGACAGGGTTGCCAACAGAAAACTTGTAGCTGATAGTAAATACGCAAGGGCTTTAACAAAAAATGGATTGTAAAAGGAGCGTTGTACTACAATTTTCCATAGCAAAATGTCACTTCCCAATAAATGCATGATTCCTATTTTTTCCATCGGCCATAAGATAGACATAAAACTATTAATAGCATACGCAAAGGTTGTGAATTGATTCCCTGCAAGATGTGTTCTTACAATTGTCTTTTCAACGGCAAACGTATTTATTCTTGTTTGTTACTACTTCAATGGCGGGACGGCAACGGATAGAGTTATCGATATCAAAGCCTGCTAGTTTTCCGAAATATACCAGAGATGTGACGCCATAATATTAAAGAAGCTAATCTGAGTGGAGATAAGTGCACTCGGTCTCTAAAGAATGTAGGGCTGCCAACCTGCAGGAAAGTATTTGATTTCCTTTTTGGTTCAAAAAGTACTTATTTAGATAGGAGAAAAGTTTAAATTATTTTCCGCATTCTCTTGTCAAGTACACTTTAACGACACTCGCAACGTGTTCTGTTGAGTGCTAGTTTTAGAGTGACGTGTGAATGGAAACTGACAAAAACTATTTTAATAAAACTCCAGGCTCACTTTGCTTTATTTCCTACTTAGATATTCACAGAAGCATTCATTTACAAAATTATTTAAACTTAGAGCAATAATCGCTTTTTAATTTTTAGCGTCTTAGCCAGAAACGTCTGTACTGGGCGACTGTTCGAATCGTAAGCATTTTCCGCCGGTTGGTCTACGCGCTCGTCGATAAAACAGTTCGATTTGGAATGCCGTGTTTTTAAAATCATACTACTAACTGAATAGTCAGATAAAATACTTTATAACTATTGTGATATATATATAAATAAATCTAAATTAATATTGGGAACCATGATACCATAATTTATTTTTGCCATTGTTGGGAGCCCTATTTCTCCGTTGCTATACCGGCTGCAGGAACCGCAATCTCATCACCCGTCGCATGCTAATTCGCTTGGAATCTGTAACGTGCCTGCCTCTCGGGACTTGTGACACCCCTGCCGCTCGAGTTTATTGTACAGTCACGAAATGTCTCATAAAATTTTAAAATTCAACGTTGCATTTTACAAAAATTATGAAATACGCACGCTTATATATTTAATGTACTGAATATTACGGGAGAGATACCGGGACTTTTAGCTTGTTGATGTAAAAGTATGTTACGAGTTGTTCCGTGGCATAGTGCCAACGTATAGTCTGGGGATCGGTAGTCTTTTACGAATAGCTATATATACATTGGCATCGCTGCCTACCTTTGTACCCCCTTTTGCCTCTAACCTCACTCACGCAGCGAAACAAAGCGAAAACGCTGCTTCACGCTGGTTTTCTGTGAGGCCGTGGTATATTGCCGGTCTAGCAGACCCATTCATGCTGAAGTGTGGTTTTCCCACAGGGCTCTCCCAAAAGAAGGTCAAAATGGCTACCTGTCGGACGCTGACAACGGGGCAGACCCAAAAAACGATGAAGTGATAATTTTTACAACTTTGCACCTGATTGGCCACAGAGTGAAAAAAATCAATGAAGGAACTTGAGGAAGGTTTTTGCCCAACAGGGCGGCAATGTATGCCAAGTAAAAAAAAGACAATTAAAAATTGCTTTCATAGCATAAGTATATCAACAAGAGAAGTTACTAAACGGCCGCACTCAGAGATGTCAATTAAACTTAATGTTCATTATCTTAATTATTCTACAATATCTAATCTTAATTGAAGATATAATTAAGTTAATAAACGTGATACTTATTTCAAAAAAATATTCGCAACTCTAGGGATGCTAATATCGCTGAATATAGACGTAATAGCTACAGTAAGCAGCTTGTTGCAGGCATCCTTCAGGCGAATGCCCTCATCGCATACATCAACAAGAGGAGTTACTCAGAGCCGTTCTACACCACTAGGGATGCTAACAATGCTAAACATCGATGTGCTATACTAAACTATAGTGTAGTGTAATAGTGAAATAAATGTGGTGGTGCCTCCACCACATTTATTTCAGAAAATTACCCTCATCGCATAGTTATCAAAGGATGGTTGGCAGCTCACTTGTGATTCCACTGGAGTCACGGGTGTCTATGAGCGGCGGGAATCGCTTACCATCAGGCGATCCGTCTGCGCCTCTGCCATCTATCACATAAAAAAGAGCAGTTAAAATTTCTACTTCAGAATTTTTCAGAACTTTGTTTTCTCCTAGCAGTAAAGTATTTAAAACCAGCTACGAGTTTTTAACAATCATGTAGAAAAGATTTTTAGTTCAAATTGATTTCACTTCAAATTGTGATTTTAAAAATATTGTAAGATAATTTTAAATAAGGAAACATTTTGATAAACAGCCTATACCTATCCATCGCTGAACTTAGATTTCCTTTACGCTGCTTACAGCTATTTATCCCAGTCAACCAGCCATTACCAGAAATTCTCCTATAGAAACAGGCGGGTTAAAGGCTGTTCAATTTAATTGTAACTATTTTGTAGAGTCGCAAAACTCTCTTATCCTCTAATTGGGTCTCCGGTACCCACACTTGGCAAAACACAGCGCAGGCGATACATCACTCCGGTTTTCTGTGAGGCCGTACTGATTATGATGCCGTTCACGCCGATGCCTGGACCTCTAAATCTGCTTGTAAAATTTATCGATACATTTGTGTACACGTGCCCACCCCTAGAGAGAAGACAGATGGCGGCACTATGAATCACGGGCGCAGGATACAGCAATAAAGATAAGAGAGTTAGAACACTGCGGCTGGCAACACCGGGCGGAAGGAAGGTGTGCGCTAAATGCATTGGGGCATGACTTTACCAGTTAATCCAACGGGATATTGTACCTACAAAATACTTGATGGAAGATCTGAGTATGCACCTATTTCTACCACAAATTCGACGGTGAGGGAAACCTGCAGATTACGTTAATAGTTTCTCAAGTTGATTGACCGACTGAACTGGCTGACCGATATGATTTGCAAAGCTTCAAGAAAAGAGTGAACTCAAAAAAGTGTGTACAATTAAAAAGCCGGCGGCACATATTTTTGTTTTTACATTATAGCGGTTCAATGAGCAGAGGGCTCACCTAAGGGCGAGTGATTACCGCCACCCATGGACATCTCCAACACCCGAAGCATCACTTATGCGTTGCCAGCTCTTAAGGAAGGAATAACTCCTTTTCTTGAAATTAGTGACTCCCCTGGTGTTGTAGAGGTCCATGAGCGGCGGTCACATACCATCAGGTGACCCAACTGCTCGTCTGGCACAAATAATGTGCGTACCGCGTGCATTTATATACAACTTTAATATGCACCTGTCCAAACACACTTAATGAACATTTGTCTATCAAACGCTGCTTGCTATAATTTCAACTTAAAAAAACCGCTCATAATCCTCCCACGTAAAACCCGCTAAGTATCTTAGCACTCATGCAGGACTTTTGGCCAAGTATTTCAAACTCGCATAGGTGTCCGGCTAAATTCGTCGCATAACCAGTTACAGTAGACTTGTGTCAAACCGCTCACTCAACTGGAAAGAGTGTTCTACATTACTTTTGACTATAAAGAACTATGTATATCACTAGTTCAGCAGATCAGTTGACTCGAATCTTTGGCTATGCCATTCAATCTCAGCGGCAAACCATCGACCTAGGACATTATTATGGGTGTGTAATGTTTGATGTAAGTATTTTTGCGGGCGGGGGCTGCCTCCCTCCGCGCCTCTGCCTTCTTGAATAACACTCTAGGGGTAGGGAAGACAAGTACCACGTGGAGGGGGGGTTGGCTGAGTCGGATCCGTCATAAAGTAGAAACAGAGACCAAGTTTTTATATCAAATGATTATTATATCTATTAAACGCTATACCGTTTAAGCATTGTATAAAATGAGTTTTATACCACCTGAGTTGTATACGAAATGTTATTATAGCATCTATATTAAACAATAATTATACGAAATAAAATTATAGAAACTGTAATTAGTTCAAGTAAAAGTTATATCAAATTAACGTTATATCAGTTAATTTTATATGAAGTGAAGCGCACCCCATTATTATAGTGCATACATCAGTATAATACGACTGAAGATTAATCAGGCGTAGGAAGTCAGCATACTGAGGCACGGGGGTAATGAATCGTAAGCAAAAAGAGAGACCACGTTCGAATTAACAGACGTGCTAATAAAGGAGAAAGTGGTGATGGCATGGCCAGGCATTTACGTTGAGTGAACTGTTGCAATTGAACCGCTCATTCAGGAACCACACAAGAGTAACGGGAAATGTTTACTGCTTAGCTGTTTGCATAGCCCTCGGCGTAGGTTAGGCTCGGCGTGTGCACGGAAATGAAACGCAAACACGCTCAAAGCAGGTATTCACCCGCACCGTTATACAAGGATATTCGGTGACAATGCTAAGAACCTTTTTATGCTAGAAGTGGCAGAAAGAGTAAGTGCGTAACTTGATGGTACCTAAATGATTACCGACGGCTGTGAACTATACTATCGGTTGTTGACGTTTTACCGTAGTATCGATAGTCTATATAAAATAAAGACTATATATTAATCAGCACCAGGCAGTGCTATTCACAGTTTTTTTGGTATCGATAGTAAAAATTATCAATACGATAGTATACCAATAGGTAGTATCGATTGTTTTGACTTTTGTAGGTTCGATTAATTTTATTGTTAGTAATGTACGCCCTGTTGGTCTCGATTCCCGGGTCGAGCGTAAAGTATGTTTCGGATTTTTCGAACATAGCTCGGGTTTGTGATCACCAATCCGTATTTGGTAAGCGTGGTGATTAAGCCTAATCCCATTATAGTAGCGATGACTTGATTTCTATGATGGAGGCCTTTGCCCTGCAGTGGGACAAGTTTATATGCTGATATTTTACTTTTTTTGTGGTACGAAACTTTTAAAACATAGCCGATAAGCATTATCGTGAACTATCGAAAGTCTAAAAAATCGTTACTAATTAAAATAGTTTTCACTACTAATAATACGATCTGCTGCCAAAAAATTACAGACTAAAAAGCATAAAAAAAAATTTTTTTGGACGCCGACTCCAGTAACATCTTTTCTCGAGTGTACTGTTACAAAATGTTATCTGAAGCGTTAAAAATATTATTTGACACTTTTTAGTTCGTGATTTTGGAAGGCGAGTTTTTTTTGACGAAATTTTTTTTATGTGATAGGTAGTTAGTTCAAAGTCAAAGTCAAATAATTCTTTATTTGCATAGGCTTGTACACAGCACTTACAAATCGTCATACATTTGAATGACTTAAAACTATTTATAAGTACTTATGTATAATTTACATGTTAA
The DNA here is from genome assembly GCA_019059595.1 of Marasmia exigua. Classification (NCBI taxonomy): domain Eukaryota; kingdom Metazoa; phylum Arthropoda; class Insecta; order Lepidoptera; family Crambidae; genus Marasmia; species Marasmia exigua. The sequence continues at coordinate 15,451 of JADPWL010003138.1, read as the reverse complement.
TACATAAATATGTTGATACATAAAATATACTAAAGAAATAAATAAACATAATGCGATTCTACCACCGGCTCGGAAAGTTGTTTCTGGTCGAGAAGATCCGGCAAGAAACTCGCCAGTTACTCTTTTTAATCGCCAAATTTTCATACAATGTGTGTCATCATCATACCAAGCCATACAGTTCAATTGTTACACAAAATAAAATAAAGGAAATATTAATAAAATAAATATTATGAGGTAAACCGAACCGAGAACCGAAGTTAGTCAGAGGAGTTAGAAAAGCAAGGACAAAACCGGTATTGGGCCTCCAACACCCTCACTCACTCAGCGAAATACAGCACAGACGCTATCTATGTACTTCAAGCTTGTTTTCTGTGACCGATTTTATGAATGTTGAGATTATGCACCGCCAGTTCAGATTTGTTTCTGAAAGCTTCATCCATGGAACAAGTAATTCAAGCCATTGTAGCAAGTTAACATACAAAACGACTGCTTTTTACGTAACTACAAAGCTCAAACAGAGGCCAAATGTATTCGCGTGGGAAGTAACAGTTAGTCTCTTTGTGACAAACCAATTTAAAATCCACAGAAGCGAAGTTACATTCGCACAAGAAAAATGTAAGCGGAAACCGCTGATCATTAGCATTAGCATTTTCGTGATGTTGTAAAGGATTTACCATAGGATATGGTGGATGTAGGACATACTCGTGTGAAGAATTAAATGCGCCAGAAAATTCACAACGATATATCATACGTTTTACTTACACCTTGACCGTGGGAGAGATTCGGCATGAATGGGCCGGCACGACCGGAGTGTAACTACGGCCTCACAGAAAACCAGCGTGAAGCAGCACTAGCAGTGTTCCGCTGCGTGAGTGAGGTTATCGGAGGCCCAATCCGGGGATAGGGGAAATTTAAGGTTGGCAGCGCACTTGTGACGCCACTGGTGTCGCTGGTGTCTATGGGCGGCGGCAACCGCTTACCATTAGGCGATCCGTCTGCCACCTATCACAATCAGAAAAAAGAAAAGGTGATAGAGAAGTATGACATTGAGGGCATCTTCCGTAATAGTCAGTTCCGAGACGGCTTGAAAAAATCATTTTCTAAGTTAAGGTGGGCCGAAATCTAAATCACTGCAAAGCCAAAACCTCCAACACTTGGTTTAGCTTTGATGTGGGTTCATATTAAAAAACTTATATAAAACGTTTTCATTAATTTTAAAATTGAACTTGGTTATTTTTAAGGTCATAGAATAGAATCATTTGCCAATCCGACCGTCACGCTCTCATTCCGCAAACCTCTCGGCCACGATGCTCACAATTTGCCTTGTTTGTCCGCAACGCGCTCGGTCGTGAACCTCATGATTTTTATTTTAGCAAAGTACTCGACTGGGCCGAGAAATACCTAAGCTCATGCTCACCCTACTCCAAAACTAAAGAATATTTTCGTCTCGACATGCACAATGCAATGCACATCCGGAAAAGCTAATTTAAATATTTGGAAGTTACCCGCTTAGCTGTTCTTTGGTGAACACTGAGTCTTTGGCGGGAAATGTGCAGTCGGCGAAAATTGCGCAATTGGCGAAAACTGCGCCGTTGGCGAACAATGCGTTTCTGCGTCGTTCAAAACTGCTAGTTTGTGTGTGCAGTTGTAGACTTTATGTAGTTCAAGACCTGCATATATTTTTTCGTATACAGTGAATCACTGTGTGATTGATTGCTTTAGTACATATATGTACTGCGAAGGTGAAAATCAGGGCCCATCGATCAATCCTGACCGTAATCAGTCACAGTGACTGTCATCATATGGAGTTGATGTGCTGTTCCTAGATGAATAACAAATCCACCCTCTACTATGTATATTGGTATTTTATCTAGTCTGTACAAAATTGCATTTTCAAAAAATGAACCTAAACACTTGTAAAAAGTTTTTATCTTTTTCACCCAGTTAAAAATAAAAATCAGGCGGGTAAAAACGGGATTTAATTAATCATCATCATCATCAGCAACCCAAACTCGACCACTGCTGGACATAGGTCTCCCCTAATGCACGCAACTGCTCTCGATTTTCGGCCACTCTCATCCAGCCTACACCAGCCAGCCTTCGAAGGTCATCATCCCATCTTGTCGCAGGGCTTCCAACACTACGCTTACAGAGTCGCAGTCTCCACTCAAGTACTTTAAGATTTTTTGGTATTTTTAACCGACTTAAAAAAGGAGGAGGTTCTTAATTCGTCTAAATGTTGCTTTTTTTTGTATGTACGTTACGCGATACCTACGTAAATTTTAAACCGATTTGAAAATTGTTTTTTTTTTGTTTGAAAGGGTATAATCTAGTCAGTCCCATTGTTAGCTTGTTATGTTCTAATGATGGAATCCCTAGAGAAATCAAAGGCAACATTCATATTTTATAGGCACAAATGAAGTTTTTTGTGTATTTCTCAAAGCTACTCTAGTATTTACAGGTGTAAATACTAGTGTAGCTTTGAGAAATACACAAATAACTTTATATTTTTATGCCTCATAAAATTATTATGACCAAGTGGTCATAATAATTATATGAGGTTGAGCTGATGATGGAAGGTCAACTCCTAAATGGTAAGGAGCTAAAAGTAATATCTTTCAATACTGTAGGTCATCATCATAATCAGCAACACACACTCGTCCACTGCTGGACATAGGTCTCCCCTAATGCACGCCGCTGCTCCCGATTTTCGGCCACTCTCATCCAGCCTACACAAGCCAGCCTTCGAAGGTCATCATCCCATCTTGTCGCAGGGCTTCCAACACTACGCTTACAGAGTCGCGGTCTCCACTCAAGGACTTTACGGCTCCAACGGCTGTCAGTTCTGCGGCTAATATGACCATCCCACTGCCACTTCAGTATACTGTACAGTACAGTATACTGTAGGTACTCACAATTAATTTGTAAGTTATTTAATAGACGTTCACTGCTCGACATAGGCCTCCCCCAATGTTCTCCACACAGATCGGTATTATGCCGCCCGCATCCAATGGATTCCCGCAAAATTCACCAGGTCGTCGGTCCACCTTGTGGGGGCCTGCCACGGCTGCGACTTCCTGTACGTAGCCTCCACTTGAGGACCTTTCGCCCCAACGGCCGACAGTTCTCCTCGCAATGTGCCTTGCCCATTGCCACTTGAGACATGCAATGCTTTGGACTATGTCTGTGACCTTAGTTCTCCTGTGAAGGAGATTCTGATCCGTCAAATCACTGCCCAACTACGGACCCAGTTTCTGCCTGCCGGTTGGGCCCATGAGGAGACCCATCCGGTACTTAGCCCGTATTGGTGCTAGTGAAGAGACTCGTGACGAGCAGTCTCATAAAGTCGCGGTTTAAACGTAAAAAGTGAAGTGGCAAACTAGAATAGTGACTATCTAAAGAACTAGTTGTAATTTAAAAGTAATAAAAACTCTGTGGCTAAGAAAATTAGTTTTTATTTATAAATTAACTTCAGTGCCCTGTGCAACAGTGCGTATTGGAATAAGTGTCAATAGTTACAATTAAAGCTAGTTTGCCATCTCTGAGTGTGGCAGTAAGTTCTACCATTGCACTCAGTTAATGCACTGGCAGAGTGACTGCATAGTACTGCGCAAGCTACGCGCGCATCCGACAAAGCTTATTTATGCGTAGTTGGCTGCGCCGTGTTTTAGCCTATGTCGGGAATTCGCTGGGTGTCCCGAGATAGGGATGTGTTAGAGGAAAATCGATGAACGTAGTATTAGCATAGTCTGTTCATTGTATTTACATTAGCAGCGTAGGCATTAGACACATTTTATAGGTACATAGTAAATTTAAAATATAAATTAGTAGTAGACGCGGGTGGGAGCATGATGTGGGGTGAACTATGCACGATTTTTCTTTGAAGGATAAATCCAAAATGAAGTTATCTGCCAAAAGACTAAAGTGATCGACCATCGTGTATCGAATAAGCATGTATAGTGGCAATCGGTTGGCCATATCTGTCGAGGAACTGGCAACCATTGGGGTAGAAGAGTTCTTCAGTGGAGATCGTGACTTGGAAAGCGTATAGCAATGTCCAACAATAGACTGAGACAGGCTGATCTTGATGATGATGGGTGGGGCGGTATTCAGCAGAAGGCAGACAATATTATTATATTTGGTATAGTATACGTATCAGAATAAAATGCAAACCAACGAAAATTTTGCAATATTTAGAATGAAATTTAATCGTACAGGAAGTCGAAGCCGTGGCAGCCTCCCACAAGGTGGACCGACGATCTGGTGAAGGTCGCGGGAATCCATTTTATGCGCGGGCGGCACAGGACCGATCTGTGTGCACAACATTGGGGGAGGCCTAAGTCCAGCAGTGGACGTCTATTGCCTGAAATGATGATGATGATGATTTACTTCATTTACTGTCGATGGTTACATACTGAACCGTAGAGTTGAGGGGAATCCTACGATCTGCAATGAAGTAAGTGAGCTTAATCGATATGAGAAATAGAAAAATATTACAAAAATCTTATGCCTACCAAAATGTAGGTAGATCGTGTGAGACTTTTAGGTGAAAGCAAAGCGAAAGTTTATGTTCTCATGCGAGGAACGTGGGGTCTCTCGATATCGAGATATCGATAGACGCAACCGATCACCCCTATCCCTCAGCTATCCCTGGCGCGCTGCCTGCGACGCTGATTTAATAACCGCCGGGGCTCGAATCCGCGACCGGTACACGTGTAGCGACTAATGAGCACCTGACCGTGTTGGCACCTGTTCAACTACCAACCTCAACATGTTCCATATTTACCAGAGGAGTAGAGATTTAACCGGTAGTTGGGAATTAGTAAGAATTAATATAACGGAACTTTATGCACATTTTCAACGGTGGAAACTCACTTGATAAGATATTATATTTTGCACATAACAAAACGCAGGACATAGGTTACTCAAGATTTTAAAGTTATACACGTACATTGTAATAGAGATTGTCTAAGCTAAAATGAGGGAATTATTAAGCTCCGAAGAAGTTTTTTGTAACTTCGAACTGACAAAATCGAACGATGCGTGGACCTATGTTTGAGCCTTACCGACAACTGAACAACTAAATTAATTGCACATTCCATTTTGAAATTTTCTTGTATGCTTGAATACGGAGATGAGCCGCGTCATTTCAGCTTAGACGAAGAGATGTTTGTCATAACTTAATGATAAAGATTTCTTTATTGGCCACGGAATACAATTTTGAACACGAGTGACATAAATACACAAATAGAACAAATTCTGTAGCCAACAAGGCCCAACCTCAGCATTTGCTACAGTGGCCGAAGCCGCTGCAGCGCTGATTTTCAGGTCATTAATGTAAAGCCTTAATCATATATGTGTCTGGCATACAGTACAATGTTATGGCGTTTAGCCCCAGTAATATTTCTTTTATGAGAAAGGAAGGCAGACGAGCAAACGAGTCAACTGATGGTAAGTGATCACTGCCACCCATGGACATCAGTCACACCAGACAGGAGATGCGTTGCCGGCTTTTTAGAAAGGTAAAGGCTCGTTTCTTGAAGATCGCAATGTCGTACCGGTTGAGGAATACCGCTGCAGGCTGTCGATTCCACAATGAGGAGGTGCATGGCAAAAAAATGACGTGTAAAGCGCACGATGAAGGACCTCCACCCATCTGGATGGTATGGGTGGAATTCTAGTTTACGGCATGTAATACGGTGGTGAAATTCAGCAGCGGGTGTTAAGTTAAACAACTCCTCGAAACACTCACTATGGTAAAGGCGGTAAAAGACACATTGAGATTCGCATCTGTAGCATACCTCCGCAGGGCTAGAGTATATTTCGTTTCTTCGTTATATTAACAGAAGCTGAAACCATCCGAGGTTTTTCTGATTGCGGTACGCCTTCCTTCTTCACCCTGACCTTCCTTGAATAACTTGGCATGATCTTTAGCATCCCTGGTGTAGTGAGGTTATTATGTACACATGTTATTCCTTGAGACGTCAAGCCGAACTTTTTTGAGTCTAGCCTCCCTAACTGAAACTCCTATGTATTGTTTGTAATTAAAGTGATTATGGAGCGTCTGCTTAGCTTATTAAATTAGTGCTACACATCTTGGCCGGCAGCCCGCCAGCCGGAGAAGCGGAGCCCTACGATTTATTGAATGGCCGCTGCCAAAATGGGGCAATAGGGGCACGATGCTTGGAGCTTCCTCAACACATTTCATCTCAGCGAGCTTTTCCCGGTTGCGTCTAAAGCTCTCGCTTTGCAACATGTTCAGGTTTTGGAGTGTTACTAACAATGAATTGACTGCCGCCTAAACTTTGCGACCCTTAAACAGGGGAACCGGGTCAACTAGATAATGATTATACGTTCAGAATATAATTATGATTATCTCTACAACGATCTGAAACTTGTAGATTTCCTCACGCTTTTTTCAGCGACACGTAGAAATAATTTTGGCAGCGGCCATTGTTCGTGTCATAAGCAAGCCGGTTTATTTGTATTATTAGTTAGTCTACATTATTTACATGCGCTTAAGAATAGGTAAGCCGTGTGGTCCCGGCAGAGTAGAATAGGCCACCCTCATTCTTACCGAGGTGTCGTAAAAGGCGACTAAGGTAAAGCTGCTGGCATGATCATCAGCACCCAGAGAAGGAAAACTCTGCATTTATATCAAAACCCTCACCAACCCGTCTGCCAAGCGTGGTGAGTATGGCAATTACCCCTCATGTGATTGAGGGAGGCCCGTGCCACAGCAGTGGGGACTTAAATGGGCTGATGATGATGATGAAGAATAGGTAGTTTGTAATTTATTTTTTTGTTAGTATGCGCTATTTAAATGTAATGTTAATTGATTGCTGCAAATGTTGGTTAAATCGTTCTGTTCAAATAGAATAATATAATTAGTAGCGCAGAGTAATATTATGAAGTTGTAATTTATTATTTATATCAGTATTTGTTTTTAGGACCAATATTTTAGCCTGAAACATAGAGTATCCCGTGTGGTCCCCGGCAGAGTAGAATAGGCCACCCTCGCTCTTACCGAGGTGTCGTAAAAGGCGACTAAGGTAAAGCTGCTGGAATGATCATCAGCACCCAGAGAAGGAAAACTCTGCATTTATATCAAAACCCTCGCCAACCCGTCTGCCAAGCGTGGTGACTATGGCAATTACCCTTCATGTGATTGAGGGAGGCCCGTGCCCCAGCAGTGGGGACTTAAATGGGCTGATGATGATGATAGAGTATCCTAGTTCAGGCAAAATGTCAAATATAAACATTAATATATAAGATTAAGATCATAAGTTTGTACTAGATATAAGTTATTTGCAATAAACATTTTATTTATTTATTTAATACGCACATAGAAAATCCCAGACGTCGATCGATTAACAACTAATATAACAGTAATAGAATTGTTATTCACGAGATTTCTACCATGTACAGTCAGCGTCAGATCAAGTTACCCCCTGCAGTGGAAAAATAGCACTTGTGCCCCAGACATAAGGAGGGTCCAAAGGTCAACAAGAGTAACTCGACGTGACGCCGTGGTACCTTATTTTCAATTTCCGATATTTCGGCGCTGTTGTAAGCGCCATGGTTAAGGAGTAACTGAAGTTTTTATGGCTACGGTTACTGGCAGACATATCGGTCTACCATAGATTTTCAGATTTATACCTTATACCTTACACGATAGAAATCTCGTAAATAACTATTCTAATGTTAATGACCATGAAAGTTATAATAAATGTAATCCATAGCACCAGGCGGCAAAAATAACATAAATTAGTAGAATTCAAAGTACAAAGTCGTAACTTTTCCAATTAAGTTTCCTTCTCTTTTTGCGTCTGTTCCTAATAAGTGATAATTTCTTGCTTCCTGTTCAGGTTTGACTATATTTTTTGTGACAGGTGGCAGACGAGTAGACATGGACACCCGCGACACCAGTGGAGTCACAAGTGCGCTGCCGACCTTTAAACCCCCCTATCCCTCGGATTGGGCTTCCGGTACCCTCACTCACACTCGCGCAGCGGAAGACAGCACGGTGCTGCTTCACGCCGGTTTTCTAAGAGGGCGTGGTGTCCTTCCGGTCGAGCGGGCCCATTCATCCCTAAGCGTGGCTCTTCCACGGCAAATTAAAAAAGTAAATAAACTAAAAATACTATATATCACAACAAGACAAAAAAAATGATTTGTCTTGTTGTCTTGGTGTGATGTTATCAAAACCCTCGCCAACCCGTCTGCCAAGCATGGTGACTTTGGCAATTACCCCTCATGTGATTGAGGGAGGCCCGTCCCACAGCAGTGGGGACTTAATTAAAGTTGGCAATTTGCATAAAATTTTAAACTTTCGCGTTGCATCATACAAATAATTAATTACACGGGACAAAACGTGGTTATTATTATCTGTCAGTACATACACGTAGTAGCATATACACACATCATACATCGCGTTTTGTCCCGTGTACATTAATTATTGGTAATTTGCATGCATTTAAGAAACCTATTTTAATTATTACGAAATTATGCCATCATAATTTTGTTCATAATAAAGACAGTTGTTCTATAAAATTTGTTTCATATAAAACGGAACTTCTCTGCATTAATGTGATGATGGATGGATAATTTTTTTTTTCAAATATGCACGCTTACCATCGAGAGATTCGTCTGCTGCTGTAACCACTAACTTCTGCCACAATAGATCATCTACTGGTCGCAGTGGCTACGAGACGCAGGGCTCACCCCATTACTATCAAAAACCACTAACTTTAATACGTACCCATTTCATCGTTCATCGTTAATATAGTATTTATGGTTGGTACTTTGCCTCTTTTGATTTTGAGTGCCTCGTTGGCGCAGAGGGTAGTGGGTCGCACTTTAAAGCGACGGCTGCGCTTGGGGTCCCGAGTACACAATCCCATTGTAATCTCATAATCCCAATATAAGTATAATACAATAAACACACATGGATACAAGGAAGATAAGTAACAGATACACAAGATGAGGTGTGAATATGTGTGGTCAATCAGGTCCCTATTTCTGCATTTGCTGCTGCAGCATAATCCGCAATGCCACAACAGCGCTGGCATTGTGGTGGTACCTATATAGGATGTTTCACACGTCATACAAAACACCGAGAAAACAAGGCGAGGTCACTGTAATTGCGATGTGGGCATGCTAGGCCGATTTTTTTGTGGTTTCAGCGTTGGCCGCTGAGCCTTGGTACGTACAGTACAGCCACAGATCATAGTTGTATACTATTCAATTGTTCAATCAACTGTCCAATCTCTTCAGCCGATTTTCACCCTAATGTTTACGTTAGATTCAATATCTATTGACGGATTATAGTAACCCCATGTGTGGCTGTCTGTACATTATTTTGAGTTAATATTAGTTCAATAAACACTATGCCGATACTAAAATGATCAAATCGCCGATCGCTGAACATCGAGAGCTCAAGTTGAAGAACAGAAACTTCTATTGTTTGTGTTGTGTAAATGAAACCTCTGTGTTTGTCCGCAGGCAAGTTGTGTTGTTTGCCGAGGGACGGGACTAGCGACCGCTGTCAGAGGTCGGTGACAAGACCTTGACAACTGTAACTTCGTCGTGACTAACCCATGGAACTAGAAAACGCGAGCTTTATTTTTTTTTTATTTGATGGCAGACGAGCAGACAGATCACCTGATGGTAAGCGATTGCCGCCGCCCATAGAATGGACACTCGCGATACGAGTAGAATCACAGGTGCACTACCAACCTTAAAACCCCCCTTTTCCTCACTCACGCAGCCAAACACAGCACAGTGCTGCTTCATGCCGGTTTTCTGTGAGGGTGTGATATCACTCCGGTCAAGCCGGCCCATTCATGCCGAAGCGTGGCTCTCCCACGGTCAAAATCTGAATGTGCAATTTTTGGAAAAAATGTCACAGAGTGTGAAAGAGATCAGACCGGCCCTGACGCAGATTCTATACGGGTTCGGTAGAGAAAGAACGTCGCAAAACACGTCACCCCCCAGTATAACGGCAAGTATGACTTTCTATGAAAAGGCACAGTCTGTTAAGGATGAATGTCTATGGACTAGCCTCTAGCTTTCGAGCAACGGGACGTGACGAAAGTGATGTTCCATATATGGCCAGGATACTATACAGTATTTCAAAACTCAAGAAATATCTACTGATTGTGAAAAAAAAAACTAAAAAGACCTTCAACGTAAAGGATAATATACGAAATCAATATCACAAAATATATCATAGGTCAGCTTTAACTTGACATTGATACAAAAGAGTTCGTAGACCTATGCGCTAGGCAGGATATCGTATCGTGTTTCTACCGCACACTTTTTTTTTGTTTTATGTCAAAGATGGCAGACGAAGCCATCGCCGCCGGACATAAACATCCCCAATACCACTGGAGTCACAAGTGCGCTGCCAACCTTTAAACCCTCCCGGATCGGGCGCCCGGTACCCTCACTCACGCAACAAAACACAGCACAGTGCTGCTTCATGCCGGTTTTCTGTGAGGGCGTGGTAGCACTCCGGTCGAGCCGGCCCATTCATGCCGAAGCGTGGCTCTCCCACGTTGCGTATAGTTTGTCTCTGCCTCATGCCATCCGTCCGTCTGTCGGTCCGTCCATCCGTCCGTCCGTATGTCACAGCCACTTTTGAAACATGGTAAATAGATGTTTTTTTGCTAACCGCATTACGATTTTTACACATCTCTCATATTGATTGTCTTACTGTAAATAATAGTCATACTAAGTTCAGTAGTAAAAATAAAATTAAGAAATATATTAAAATAAATAAATACATTAAGAAAACAAATAAATTAATTAAAAGAAAAAAATGTTTTAACCAAAACATACTTTTAAGAAAGGAACGGATAGATTTAATTGATAGTTTAGAATTATATAGTATAAAATTAAAAGAAAGTAGGCTTAGGTACGAGACTGATGTTCGAGAACTGCAGACTCAGCTCGAGCGTCTGGAGAGGTCATTAGAAGTAATGACTGGAAATTATACCTCTGCCCAGCGACAGATACATGAACACATCCTCGCTGCAAACAGGTACATGGCCCAGTGCAGCTGCAATCTGGGTGCGGCAGACGAGCCCCAGGTTCCCACTGTAAGTAGCGGCACAGAGGAAGGTAAGTGCAGCCAGGGTGGCAGCCCAGCTGCCCAGTACCAAGTGCCAGATATGTCAAATATCCTGTTAGACACAAATAGGGATGTACCGAACTGTACTATGCCTACTATGACTACTACTAGTACTATAAATACAAACAATAATGTACTAGTATTTTCAGATTCAATTGGAGTTGGCTATGGTCCCCTTTTGCACAAGCAACTCAATTGTAAAATAATTAATTATTGTATGCCAAATGCATCTCTTACCCAATTAATAGATAGGGTGGTAAATTGTAATTATGATAAAGATTCAATTATCATATTAATGCTGGGGAAGGGATTAAATTCAAATAAAAAGGACATCATTAAAGGGTTCTCCCGTTTAAAAGGGATTGCTGTAAAAAAAATAGTTGTTTGTGCCTTCCCATTTTCTAGGCACTACTTATCAGAACAAAATAACAGTATTCACATAATGAATACTACATTATATAATTTAGTTACTAGTCATAGCGACAACTTTGTGTTTTTTGACACAAATAAATTTATTAATTATAAGTTGATAGTGACTGGCAAAAAGTTTTATTTGCCTTATAATGTAAAAAAAGAACTAGCTACTTTGTTAGCATTTAATATAAATAATATATATAGGCAGACTTTGGAAATTATTCCAAACAATTTAAATTTAAGTTTAAGACAATAGAGGACGCCTCTAGCAATTTATTGACCAGGGAAGATAATTTAAAACTTATCACCAAAATATACAGGGACTTCCTGGTAAAGAACTAGAACTAGAATTATTTTTAGAAGAAATAAATGTTGATGTACTATGTCTCACCGAACATTGGTTAAATCAACATCAATTAATTGTTACTATTAATAATTATAAAATTATCAGTTCGTTCACGAGAGGCTCTGCAATAAGAGGAGGGTCACTCATTTTGTTAAAAAGTACTCTTAAATGTAAACAACGTAAAGATATTGAGTCACTATCTATAGAACGAACTATTGAAATTTCGTGTGCAGAGCTGGAGCAGCATATCATTGTCTGCGTTTATAGACCCCCTTCTGCAAATTACGACTCATTTGAGACTAGCATGGAAGAAGTCCTGAGAAAAGTATGTGCAACTAGTAAACAAGTTATCGTGTGCGGTGACTTTAATATTAACATCCTGGAGAATTCGCAGAACTCAATTAGGTTTCTGAATCTTTTTAAGTGTTTCAATCTGGTGCACCTCTTCAACGAACCTACGAGAATCACCCCCACTTCAGCTACATGCTTGGACAACATATTCTGTGATTGTATTGTAGGGGAGAAATCTATAATAAATTTCATAAACTCTGATCACAGTGGTCAGCTGGCTGTTATCGACTGTCATCGAAATGATCCGTCTACAAGTATTACATGTAGGCCTATTACAAAAAGACGTATAGATAAATTCAAAGATAATATTTATAATAAGGTATCCTTAATGCCTGGTAATAAAAATAGTGTCGACCAGTTGTATGAAAGCCTTTTCGAAATTGTTGAAAAGGAATTTAATGATATTTTTAAAAAAAAGACCATTAAATTAAACAGTTCTAAAAATAAATTTAGTGACTGGGCCACTACAGGGATTCACATAAGCAGGAGAAAATTGTTTGAATTATATAATATTAAAGCTAATTCACGTGATCCTGCGATAGTTGAATATGTTAGAAATTATTCTAAGTGCTTTAAGAAAGTATGTGCAGTTGCTAAATCTAACTACATTAAAAACAAAATAAGTAAAGCAACTAACAAAAGTAAAATCACGTGGAACATCATCAACAAAGAGACTTGTAAAAATAAAACACAACAACACAAGTTCTCTCTAAAAATCAATGGCAAATGTCTTGACTCTGATACTGAAGTGGCAAATGCATTTGAGTCATTCTTCACTAATATACCAGTGGCAACAACAAGTACATTAAATTCAAGTTCGTATCTTGCTATCTCATTACTTAAAGCAAATGTTGCCGAGTGTCAAACGCCTTTCAAATTTAACCATGTAACCTCCGAGATAATAGTTAAAACTTTCAAAGATCTGAATATGAAAAAAACTGAAGATCTTTGGGGAATATCAGTAGAAATTTTAAGAAATATAATACTAGTTATTGCACCCCATTTGGCAACGATATTCAACAGATGTATTGATGAGGGTCAGTTTCCTAGCTTAATGAAGTACAGCAAAATCATACCGTTATTTAAATCAGGTGAAAAAAGTGACCCTTCTAACTTTAGGCCTATTTCTATATTACCAGCACTGAGTAAAATTTTTGAAAAAGTCATATTCGTTCAGTTGCTGTCTCATTTTAAAGTTAACGACTTACTTCATAGTAAACAATTTGGGTTTACCAAGGGTAAGTCAACCACTGACGCAGGAGTTGCACTTATTAAGTATATTTTTGATGCATGGGAAAACAAACAGGATGCAATTGGTGTTTTCTGTGACCTCTCGAAGGCGTTTGATTGCGTTGAGCATCAAACATTATTGTTGAAGTTAGCTCACTATGGTGTTCTAAATAATGCATTAAGTTTGATAAATTCTTACTTATCAGATAGACTTCAGAAAGTCAGTGTCAATGGAACTGACTCTTCAGGCGCCCCTCTATTAATGGGAGTGCCCCAAGGATCAATATTGGGACCTCTGCTCTTCCTAATATACATAAATGACCTCCCTTACTTTGCACAAGATCTTTGTGAAGTAGTGTTATTTGCTGATGATACCTCGTTGATTTTTAACGTTGACCGTCGAAAAGATACGTTTGACGACGTAAATGACACCCTCTCACAAGTGCTACATTGGTTTACAACTAACAACTTGCTTTTAAATGCCAAGAAAACCAAATGTGTAAAATTCACTATGCCCAATGTAAAGCAGGTCAACACTAACATCGTTATGAATAATGAACACATTGAAGTTATTAATTCGACAATTTTCTTAGGTATTACACTGGATGCCAAACTTCAATGGAATCCACACTTGGCAGCCTTGGCGGGAAGACTTAGTTCCGCCGCATATGCGGTTAAGAAGATCAGACATCTGACTGATATTGAAACCGCGAGACTGGTTTATTTTAGTTATTTTCATAGTATAATGTCATATGGTCTTTTGTTGTGGGGGTCGGCGGCTGAGATACAAACTATTTTTGTATTGCAGAAGAGGGCCATCCGCTCCATATACAACCTTAGGCCTCGCGATTCGCTGAAAGAACTGTTTAAGAATATCGACATTTTAACTGTAGCTTCCCAATACATTTTGGACTGTATTTTGTACGTGCGTAAGAACATTGATATTTTTTCTAAAAAATCTGATTGTCATGGTTTTAACACTAGAAATAAACACAAGCTCGCGATTCCAAATCTGAAGCTCCAAAAGATTAATAGTTCATTTGTTGGACAAAGTATTAAAATGTACAATAAGTTGCCACAAAATGTAATTGAGTTACCAACGCATAAATTTAAATCCCACGTGAAAACCTGTTTAATGAGTAAAGGATACTATAAAATTGTAGATTACTTAAATGATAAGGATTCGTGGACATAATGACCTCCGTGCCTGCACACATGTAGTAATTTTATAAATATTTACTGAAATCACTATTATTATATAATTAATCAATTTTAATAAATTAGGCTTAGCAGCATTTATTATTGTATACAAATTGATTAGTATTGATTAATCAAACAATTGACAAGATGCTAACCACCTACTATTGTACACCTCGTCCTGCAGTTTATTAGTATTGGATTAAGTACTCTGTGACCTATGAGGGGAACCTAAGTAGTCATGCTCACTCAAATGTCTCTGAGGTGGTGGCGTTATGTGGCGGGTCATTACATTCCCTCTAATATGGTTGAGTGAAATGATGGCTGACACATACGTCATACTTGTGAACAGGTGCCACCTTTGGGGACTGGTCCTCTTCGGTTTACCTCATATTTAGCTTTTAATTTGCTGCATTCTATTTTGTGTTGCATTAGACTGTATGACTTGGTATGAGGATAATAAACCATTGTAAAAAAGTTGGCGATTAAAAAGAGTAACTGGCGAGTTTCTTGCCGGATCTTCTCGACCAGAAACAACTTTCCGAGCCGGTGGTAGAATCGCATTATGTTTATTTATTTCCTTAGTTTATTTTATGTATCAACATATATATGTATTAACATGTAAATTATTACATAAGTACTTATAAATAGTTTTAAATCATTCAAATGTATGACGATTTGTAAGTGCTGTGTACAAGCCTATGCAAATAAAGAATTATTTGATTTTTGATTTTGATTTACACATAAATAGGAAAAAACTTTTTTTAGCGTCCTGATTT
>JADPWL010003136.1:34813-80001 GCA_019059595.1 Marasmia exigua | reverse complement strand
GACATGGTTAAGTCTTGCTTTTAACACCACACTCAAATTTTTAGTATGGGAGAGGTGGCCATCCAAAATCAGTAAGACGGGATCATCTGCTGACGGTTTCACGTGAGCTAAAAAATGATCAAACCATTGATCAAACACTTCCAGTTTCATCCAACCGCTAGAATTGCAAGCATAAATAGAACCTGGAAGTGCACCATCCATCAATTCGGCCTTCATCCGCAGTCTGCGAAAGATAAACATCGGTGGAATAAAATTTCCAGCAGCTGAACAACACATAACAGCTGTTGTCGTATCCCCTCTTTCGGCCGAAGTTACTCTTGCCACCTGTTTACGACCAGTTTGAGCAAATACTTTAGTGTTTTTAGTTGGGACTGTACATAGACTGGTCTCGTCCACATTAAATATTCTATACGGCGGAACACGCAGATTTTCTTGCGTGTTTTTTAGAATAAGAAAGAATTTGTCAACGACTGGTTTGTTGAAAGCTCTTGCTCGAGCAGCTGATGTAGATTCTGGACTACGAAGAGTTATATCGGGATGCCGCTTCCGAAATCCTTTCAGCCAATCAACACCAGCCTTTTCTTTCTCGGCCGAAAATGGATGTGAAATTTTGTTTTTTTCAGCCAACTGATAAGCCAGAGAAAGGATATCTTGCTTTGTTAATCCGTACATCCGGGATTCCATATCTTTTATATGGTCTATCAATTCTCTTTCTTGTTCATGTGAAAATACTGTTTTTTTACTGCCCAAGGCCTTGATTGCACCAACAGCATGTTTGTTTTTGCCCTTTGCTCGTCTTTTTAACGACATGACAGGTACAGAGAACTGTCTACATGCTGTTTTAAAAGGCATTCCGTCTTTCACCGCATCCAGTGCCTTAAGCATTGCATCCTCGCTCCAGTTTTGTCGAATAGTTTTTCGGCGATATATACGTGGCATGATCTGTAAAAAAAAGACTAACATTATACATAGTTACAAGTTTACATATGGCTACTTTTTATTAGGATAAAGGCCCATCCTTAAGGGTATATGAAAGTGCTCATGAAACTACACTTTCCAAGAAAGCAAGGTCAAAATTTAAACAAAAATTACATTTTAACTAAATAATGTGCCCAATGTAGGCATAAATGTTTAGATTCATGAGCATGTTCAACCCCTTAAAACCAACAACTAAAACTGGTCTCATTGACATTTAGGTAGCAATGGGTACGTTCAATAAATAATACTTAAATGATAAATATTTTTTTGCAAAATGTTCCGGGTAAAATGATCCCCAGAATGGATGGGTAGGTGTAAAATGATCCCCAGGATCATTTTACACCTGCCCATGGGGATCGTTTCACCCCAAATGCAATCTTTGGAATATTTGTTGAAAATAACCTCAACTGTCATCTCAATGAGTATCAAAACGTGCTTAAAATAGTATTAAATATCAATAGAAGCCAGAACTAAAACAGCCATTTACCAAAAAACAACACAATAACCGCAATCTAACATTGAATATATGCTTACCTTAGATCAAACACACCTATTTTCTTTTTTTAATTTTAACACAGCGGAGAGTGATCACACCGCCATGACACTTTGCCGGACAACTGAGCGGGATGCGGGGAAGACGTTAGCGGGTACATCAGATAGATGGCACTCGTAGTATGTTTGTTTCGGTGGGGAATCGTTTGACCTCAAGGGATCGTTTTGTACACCTTTCCCTATGTTGTACATTTGCGATGCTTTGTAGCCACTGAGCTCGCCATTTTTTACAGCTTTTACTGCTTCTTGCAGTTTTTTCTTTTGAGTATGACCCCTTATTCGTCTTTCTTTTAAAATTGCTAACCCTGGCTGCAGACCTCTAAAAAAAAGAAATGAGGTTACATAAAAAAGTGCCACATAAATAACGTCGTCATACGTCAAGAGGTGTACACGGGAGAAGAGTAAAATTCAAAATATTTTTATGCAAGAAAGAAATTATGAATGTTCAAAATACAGCTACAATGCTCAAGTAACGCAGGATGGTGAATGTGACATCTCAGCTACTGAACAAACTTAGACTCCAAAATAAACTTGTACGAATTTGTTAAGATTAAATAAAACCGACCAAGAAGGTGTCGGGCACGAACATTTGTATCATCAATATACATCTCTCCACCAATTTTCGTAGCAATTGGTGCAGAAACGGCGAAGTACGAACCCGGATAGAATGGGAGCGGACATGATGAGGGTTCCGTGTAGACTACGGAACCCTAAAAATGTAAGCAAAACGGTCAAAGCGCGAGTTAGTGCAGGTTAAGCAGTTAACAAATATTAAAACTATATTCGGCAACATCATCGCATTAAGCGATACGGTGGTCAAATACAAATTATAGGTACAAGCCAAAAAAAATCTATAAAACTTCAATATTTTTATAACTTTAGAATTTCTAAATTTAAAATACCTAGCCAATTAAGATGTTACATTAAGGGGAGACAACAAAAATCATGAAATTCGTGTCTAACGACCCCGCAAAAGAACAAGCCAAAAAAGGTTACTGATATCTGCTTTAGGGCAAGACCGGCATAACACGGACTTACCCTAAAACAACTAGACGGTCTTCCCAAACATTACATTTTGAGGTTATATATTTTCGACGTTCAATAGTTTCCAATACACGCCGTAATTTCTTGATTTAACGATTAAAATATTGCAAGGAGTAACTAAACTACTTACCTTATCACATGTTATACGAAATTCGTAGGCAATCTCTTATTTTTCCACTTTTTTCTGCGGTACGACGCTCTCACGAACTGACTTCAAAACACACAAAAAATTTACAACGAAAATTTTCGTACAATATTGTATAAAACGCCATCTATGTTTCGTCATTTGAACCAGATTGTCATGCTGTTTTACCGACCGTGACGTTACCTGTGTAACTGCAAAAATACGCACTCTAGGAGCACTAGACGGACTTTCCTTCTAGACGGACTTCCACACATTGACCTTGTATTGTATTGCCTCACATGCCTATTATACTACTCGCTTACTTACTAAAAAAAATAATTGATATAAATAGTTACCGCGTCTCCTTTATGAGCAAAACAGTAAACTATCGTCTTTCACATTCACGTTTCACATGTTCTTCACATGGCTTAGGTGGCGACTGTCGAACGAAAACGTCGCAGCGGCAAGATGGCCGCGCCGCGCGTATATCGATATGTACTTTTTGTTTCAAAAATAAATCTAAAGATTGTAAGCATTCATTGAAATCCTCTTCACAACTTCATCGGCCTGATTGAGGAAAAATCATGTTATTTATTAGTAGAGCTAAAATCCCCTTTCATATGCCACGGTGTTCGGAGCAATATTCCTCACCCTAAAGGGTCTTGGTTACAATTTCTTGTTAACATTGCATCAAGGTTGTATTTCCTTGACAACAATTCCCATAACACTTCCAAGCCCTCTATAGTTTTTATAAGATTTGTTACAGAAGGTACCACTGTCTCAGCCAAACGGATTTTGTTTCCTACTTTTATATGTTTGATGTATCTTACGGTTTTTAGCATTTCTTTTGCTTTTTTCCATAAGTTATGATGGGGCGAAATACGTTAAACAGGTCCCTTGAAGATTTTGCCGTTTGGTATGGAGAGGCTGCTGACATTCAAAGCATCGAACAAATTGTCAATTAAAAGAGTGAATACTACTACCAGTTCACATTCTTTAGGTAAAATACCTCTTGCCGTTAAGTGGCCAGCTATAACAGCTACACTGCGAACTAAATAGTTGTAGCAGACTTGACCCGCATCTTGTTAATTTTTTCGGGATTTACATGTTCATCTGTTATTTTATCTAAAAGTCTCAGCTCTCCACACGACTTGTCAGCTTCTTTTATCATTTGATAATACTTCCACTGTATCATTTTCTCCTAGTTATTAATAACATACGTGAGGTTTTTCGTTAGTAAATTATTCCTAAGACCTTTAATTAGGTGAGGAGTATCGTACAGTGGAATTATGTTATGTCCCTTTATTCTAATTAAATCGTGACGCCATTCTTTTTCACGACGTAAAAACATGCCTTTAGTTTCATTCACCAATTCTGTAATAGCCCCAACATTTATTGGGCTTTGGTCACATACGGTACTGACAATAATAATGTTTGATTTAATACATTGTTCAACTATTGTTCTTAGTATATTTTTTAGTTCAATCTTATTTAAACTATTCGTAAAATTCTTTTTGATTCCTTTTATCATAAATACCAAAACATGATCAGGAAAATTAGAGTTTGGATTGTCGGTAAAGCCTTCTAACTGATCTTTATGTGCCAAGTAAAAAATTTGCGGCGTTATTAACATTTCGTTGAAAATGAGGCTACATAGCCGGTCAGTGATATCTTTGTCACACATACTTTTCTTAATATTTTCAAATACAATTCCATTTACTCTTGGACCTAATATAATTTGGCTCATCAACCTTTTCATTGCTCTATTTGAAGGCAGCCGTGTGGTCCCGGCAGAGTAGAATAGGCCACTCTCACTCTTACTGAGGTGTCGTAAAAGGCGACTAAGGTAAAGCTGCTGGCATGATCATCAGCACCAAGAGAAGGAAAACTCTGCATTTATATCAAAACCCTCGCCAACCCGTCTGCCAAGCGTGGTGAGTATGGCAATTACCCCTCATGTTTATTGAGGGAGGCCCGTGCCCCAGCAGTGGGGACTTTAATGGGCTGACGATTTGAAGGCAGTGTAAAATATTTGCTCAAGAGAGCGTAGCACTTGGGGCTTTTTTTATAGAGCAACAAACTTAAAATTATTTCTTCGATTGTGAAACGTCTTCCTTTTGGGTTTTTTTCAGCTTGCTCTTGCATATACATGAACAATTGACTAGGTTTGCTCATTTTTGAATGACTCTCTGGAACTGAATATTGGTTGAAAGTGATGCTCCACTGGACAAACGTTTTTAGGAAGTTGTGCCTTGTACAATCTACTTATTTCATTTTGTAAGTATCGAATCTTCTTTTGGAGAGGTTTGGCAAAAACTGAGAAAACTGGTTTTCGAGCAATATCTGAAACGAAAAAACATTTAAAATTACAATATATTATTTGGCCCCATATTAAAAGTTGTTTGTATACACAAGTACAATCATCTTATGAAGTTTACTAAACAGTTATTTTAATTACACATTATATTTGATTTATATTGGACTTAGAGATATGGTATCGTAACAAAAGTATCGATACTATACTCGTGAGTAGTATCGCATCACTTGTAATCGATACCGGTATCGTACTCGTAACAAATGTATCGAGTTACTCAGGTATCGAGTACTTTATTCTGCACTTAGTGTAGTACAATCGGAAACGCATAAAAAATACAGGCGATTTATTTCTAGAACTTATTTATCTTAATTTTTAATTTTAAACTTACTATTTTTTACTAAACTTTTTATCACTTACAAAAATTACAGTCCAAATTCTATTTCAGTGCAGTCTGACAAAAACAGCAATTTATTGTGTCAGACATGGCGGCGAGGTCACAAATTGTTCGCGATGTGCGACGCGCATAGTTATGCAGTAAGAGTTAGCCTCACCTATAAAAGCAGTTTCTTACATACTCTGCTATAAGGCTTTCGAATCTTAAATGGCTGTCGATGGTTAGTCCAAGATTTTTTACCTTGTCGACCCTTTCTATTCTTTCCCGATCAATGACCACATTTAAAGTATGATTATTGTAACTGTAAAAGATTGTTTGGTGTTCCCATTAGAATAAGTTTCGACTTTTTGGCATTGAGGGAAAGCGAGTTTGTGGCACACCAGCTAGAGATCCTGTCCAATTCGTCATTGACCATCCGTACGGATGCACCTCAGCACTGGCTGCGGGGAAAAAGGGAAGGTATAGCTGTAGGGCATCTGCATATAGGTGGTAATGGCTATATTGGATGCACTTCACAATGTGCACTGTACAGTATGTACAGAACAGGTCCCAATATTGAGCCTTGAGGAACGCCCCTATTCACCGGCTGCAGCCCCGACCTGATCACTTTGCCATTCTCCTGTTTCAGCTCCACGTACTGCTGCCGATGGCTTAAGTTACTGTGGAACCACCTTAGAGTAGATGAGACCGTACTAGGATAATTTTGATAGCAGCAGTGGTACGCTGAGCGAGTCCAAGGCACGCGAGAAGTCGAGCAGCAATAGCAAAGACAGTTTCCCCTGATCCTGAATTGCCAAGAGATTGTCAACCAGGTCAGCGAGGGCAGTTGCGGTTGGCGTCCGTTATCCAGGGGTGAGGACGGTGCTTAAACTTCCGTATCTTCACCGGTGCATGGAGGTCGATCAGGCCTGTGATGCACCCAGTGAAGGCTGAAACCATCTCATTCACTCCGTCCATCCTGTATAGGCCAGTTGATAGCACCAAGGTCCGAGTTAAACTGGTTTAATAGGGATATCTTTAAACGGCCTGTATGTTACCCACACAGGGTCTATCCTACTCCTTGCAACCTTCAGTTTCGCCACCAGCATGGCGTGTCCTCCCAGATCAGGTGAATACTTTACACTATCTCCACAGACACCTACATCAGTGCAAATGATGTCAATTAGGGTACTGCTGTGATCTGTGTAATGTGTGGGTTCTTGTACACACTAACTTAGGCCAAGGGAGTTTTCACAGTGCATTCATAGGAATGCACTGTGAAAACTCCCTGTATTTGCTACTACCTACATCTAGGAGATCGATGTTAAAGTCATCCGTCAGTACTAGACCATCATGCCCTGAGAGAGAGGTGAGAGGTTTTGGCGTTCAGGAAAAGACCTGTATCTTGCCAAGGAGGTCGATCTGCTAGTGATCGCTAATTCGGGTGCTTATTTAACTAAACTGAACGTTTTAGAAAGACTTATGTACAAGTCTTTTGAGTCCATATCCATAATAATCTTTAGTGTCAGATTTTAAGCTTTATGTTAATAAGGGCCCGAATTCCTTATCACCAATAATCAAATTAAATCCAATCAAATCAAAATGTTTATTTGAAAACATAGTTAAATATAAGTAGGTAATCAAAATTAACGAAGTTTCTCCAAGAAATGCCCAATGGATAAGTTCCATTTCGGCTTCGTGAATGAATAGATCATGGTCGATGCTCTGCTGTGATCGCTCTGATATGCCATTTTGATTATTACAAAACTGTTTTACGCGAACATTGTAAAACGCAGAATCTTCCGACAACACAGTGAGCAGTCTTATTAGGCTGGGATTCTTTTTGCCTATCCATTTTTTTATTTTACCATGCCAGGACTTAGCCAGATTTTTTGTTCGGTGTTGTTGACCGAACACGACAAATCATCTTTAAGCCACTGCGTTAACATGTAACGCCTAAACTGTTTGCTACTGTCGTCGTCAGGACTTTGTGAGGCAACATAATACCAACCATTGATAGAATATAATAGAATAGAAAAACGTTTATTTGGCACCAAAACAACAATAGATAAATTTTACAATTTCGAGAATCTTATAACATGAGTTGCAAAAATAGGGGCCCAAATCTCTCTCAAAAAAAACGGTATATTGAAAGCGAAACAAAATTCCATACATTTTCAAACCTCTTATGTTTCCGAAAACACCAAACGCTGGTGCGATGTAACTATGCATAGTGACATCTATTGGTGGCGGTGAGAACTATCACAACTAATGATCTATGAGAGATCGATGCCACTGTTCGAAACGATTATACTAAGATCTACTACAAACTAAGAATTAAACTAGAATTTTAGACATACCGCCCACCAAGGACATATTAATGTCCTTTCATAACTAAGATAACCGCCCACCATGAGGTCAAGGGGGTTGAACTATCTATAACAGTCTTAGTTACGTGAATGCATTCTAAATCTACTCAGCAAAATTGACATTTTCAACTACATAGCTACATACTAACTACACTCGCGAGCAAAAGTTTGGAATCACTTACTTGAAATTGGTTTCGCGCGATCTTGCTTAGTAAATAAATTTTTAATAATTTTAAAAATGACATCATTTTAAAGGTTCAACTGTCCACTTTAAATTGATACCAAATTCATTCAAATGGAGACAGTAGTTGTGGAGCTATCCCGGATTAAGCGAAGGAGGTAGGAAAACAAGGAAATATGGAAAAATAATGAATGAATAAAACAACAAAAATTTATTAATAAAACATTTATTTAGCTTTAAAATTAAGTGTCAAGTATTGACACTTCTTCGAGGTATTCAGTGGTCACACGGGCAGTGTGACAACGAGCGTTATCGTGCATAAGGAGGAAGTCATCACCGATATATCCCGCATAGGGAACGACATGTTCCAGCAGAATATCGGAAATGTACCGGTCTGAAGTTAGACCGCCTCCTCGTCTCCCGCCAGGCACGAAAACCAGCTCGGTTTTACCGTCGAAGGAAATGCCGGCCCCACATCATACAAGAGCCGCCCCCATAAGCCACTGTTTCAGCGGAACAGCACTGTGCAAATCGCTCCCCAGGCCGCCTATAGACCTGACCTCTTCGGTCACTACCGTGCAAACACATCCTGCTCTAGTCGGAGAACAGGACTTGCCTCCATTGCTCAACCTCCCAATCAAGATGGGTGCGAGCAAATTGAAGGCGAGCTTGTCGGTGAGCTGCCGTGAGTTTCGGGCCTGTGGCAGGCCTTTTTGGAGTCAGATTCGCTTGCTTGAGTCGGCGACGAACTGTCCACTCGCTGGCTGCTACTCCACGAACATCTCGGAGCTCCTGTTGGACGTCGACACCAGTCAAATGCCGATTTCGGAGAGATGTTGACACGATAAAACGGTCATCCCTCTCTGATGTGCACCGGCGCCGTCCAGATCTTGGTCTCGGGATAAAGCCACCAGTCTCCCGAAAGCGCTTGTAAACTTTCGAAACACAGGACTGGACTGGCTGCCGACGAGCGACAACTCGCCGGCTGAGCCCTTCTTGCAATAGGGCTACGATTTGTGCGGCTTCTATAGGTGTTGTCTCCATTGTCGTACAAGGTAAAGGGTCAAAAGTAGCAGAGATGTGTACCGGTCAACGTCTGAAAGTCGACTGATAAAGAAAATGCTTTTATAGGGGTCAATAGGTCGCAACTCGAGACGTATCAAACAATTGAAACACGTCGTTACTCCTTCGCTTAATCCGGGATAGCTCCACAACTACTGGCTCCATTTGGATGAATTTGGTATTAATTTACAGTTGAACCTTTAAAATGATGTCATTTTTATATTTATAAAAAAATCATTTACTAAGCAAGATCGCGCGAAACCAATTTCAAGTAAGTGATTCCAAACTTTTGCTCGCGAGTGTATATTTATTGCTTATTTTTAATTTTAGCCCTTTTTTAAATTATTGGTAAAATGACTGAAACTTTAACTAGCCCGAAATCCTGACACTGAGATGGCAACACTGAACTTAAGAAGAGTAACAACTTAAAATTATTATTTGGAACATACATATCAAATAGGATTTTTGCCTCTAAGTCTTCGTTGGTATTATTAGCTTCATCGGAATGTTCTTCTAAGCTTATAACATCGTCATCATCATTATTGTTCACTGTGCTATAATAGCAAACATGGCACACAAAAAGATCTATTGTAATGTCTTCTGGTACATGTTCTTAGTGTTTTTGAGGAACACATTTAACATGAAATATTGAAGAGCACATGTCACAATATAAACGATTGCTAGTTTTTGTGGGTTTTGAACATATTTTGCAGGTGTTTTTACTTTCTTTTATTTTCGTTTTTCCTGACTTTACATTATTGTTCTTTTCATTTTGTTTTTTTATTTTGTTTTCTTCTCTTACTCTCTTTCTTTCTTCTTTTATTTTCAATGCTGATTCTTTTTTCTCTTTTTTTCATTAAACATAGCTCTGTACTTGTCTGATGTTATTGCGTATGGAAACCTCACTGTATTTCTTTTACCTTTTCTTTCTGGTGTTTTAGGCATTGTCAAAAATGGTGCAAATTGACTGTTAGATATAATTTTAAACTCAGGACTTTTTACAACTAAACGCACATCATCAGATAAATTTTCTTTTTCTTGTTCTTGCAACTCAGGAGTATCATTTTCCTTGACTGGTGTACTAAACATTGGTATACTTGGTTGAAAATCTTGTGAAGGTTGTTCTGTGGTCGGATTATTGTTGCTAAGAATAAGTTTTGGGTGCTCTGGATTATCAAATCTCATTCCCGACACTCATAGTTCTCGGTAGCCATAGTTTGTTCTGAAGGAATATCTTGAAAGTCCTTCTTAGTATTAGCATTGGATTCTATGGGAGATAAGTTTAAATCAACTAGATCTGAAATTTGTATCAAATCGTCTTGTGGTATTCGCTCTTGGACCTCTGAAACAGTTTCAAGCGCTTGGTGAGTAGTAGTATCATGTGCTATAATTGAAGTTTCAGGTATTGGTGAACGACGTCTTTCTGAATTTGACGATGATGATGTAAATGCATCGTAAATACTATGTAAAATTTGTAAATCTTCATTAGTACTGTCTAAGTTTTTGTAAGTTTCCAACTGCGCCAGTTTCGTTGATCCAACTCTTTGGCTGAATTGAGAAAACGATAAAACACGTTCTTGATGTTGGGGATTCTGAGTCTGATTATGTTTATTGCTGCCCAAACATTTCTCGTAATCAATCGCATCAGGATTAAAAGGCACCAATCCACAAGCTTTTAATCCGTTGATCAAAGTTTCAGACTTTATAGATTTTTCAAGAGTTTCATCAAGGATACCAGTAAAATTCGCTTTTATTATAGACTCGCCTGGATTATTCATAAGCCAGGACCTTGCTGTATCTTTCCATGCCGCCTTAACCGGCCGAAAAACAGCTACGTCAGCCGGCTGTAGAATGCGTGTGTGTTTCGGGTATAACGCTATAAGCTCAATGCCCAATTCTTTACATAATTTACTTACACTGTAGGTGAGATGGGTTTTGTGTCCTTCTAGAAAATATATGGGTCAATATACGCTATTTGATTTTTTTGTGTCCCAGAAGGAAATGTAATCTATTCTATTTAATATTTATAATTTCTCTATTCGACACGATTTTTTACTCAATAATGATGGGGGCCAGAAGATTTTCTCTTTTTTTGTGTTTTATAAGTACCAGAGGAAAATGTGCTACCAGAGGAGTGACACTACTGGCAGAGTAGTGACAAATTGACCAGGAAAGTGACACACCATTGTTATAAGCTGAGCAAGGAGACTTATATTAAATAAAACACATATAAATTATAGTATTTGAATATTGTTTATTATAGAAGATACAGTCTTCACAATTTCTTAATGCAATCTTATTATTATATTAATATTAATAGTTTTTTAACGCTTAACTTTTCAATACCCGTTTAAAATAACAGAATGAAGTGTTCTGCTTATCAGTCTCTTCTGAGATGAAAATCACAGTAAATATTATTGTTTAATAGTTTTTAATTATAAATAAATCAAAAAAATAATATTTTGAAACATTTAAGGCGCTGTGTAATCTTAATCAACTTACTATATAAAACAAAAATATAAACTTCTTTCACAAAAAAATAATAGTATCACTAATGATACACCTATCAGTCTCGAGGTTATTAAAACAACTTAAAAATATCAGTCTACAGTATACTCTTTAATTTTTTTAAAAGAATAGAATCAACCATTTTCGTGAAACTAAATAATTTATATTTAAATACTGAACAATCATTAACTTACTTTTCAAAAACATCAACTGACTTCGGAAACTTGTAGAGTACTCTGTTACCTTTCATAAGTATATTTGGCACCGGTAATATGGTCAAAATCTGTTCCCATTTAACATCAGACATTTCATTTTCATTTATTTTAAAAAGGGTACCATCGTCATTGGAGACCTTCAAAAATGTAACCCTGATGTCTCCTTCTTCATCAAAATCTGACGAATATACGCCAGTATATCTATATGTTTTATTATTAATTTGGTATTCCACAAGAACAAAATCTCCATTCTTGACAGTCAGTATATACTGCATCAATATTCAATTTGCTTTTTTTGTGGGGTATTTAATGTCTCCTAAGTGCAAATGAGGACAAAAATTGCTACAAAAGCAACTGAGGCTCTTCATGTACAACGTATTGCTGAAATAGTTTCCTCGTACTTGATGCACTTTAAGTGTACCAGTAAAAGGTTTGATATTTGGTTTATTATCTTCCATTTTCTTATTTTGAAACTCTATTTCTTTTCAGTTATATAATTCCGGGACAGTTTTTGTCTAATTCAGTAGCAAAGTCGTTAATGGTAGCAATGTCAGTCCCTAAAGCAACAATTTTGTCAGCGATTCGTTTACATGTCCCTCTGATACCATCTGGAGCTCCTTTGCCATGAACAGCTTCATGGTAATTCCATGTAAAATCATAAATATTTGGATAGGTTTCAGTCAATTTACAAAGTAAGTAAAAAAACATATCTTTGTTGCGGTACTGAGTAACTGGGCCATCACTTAAAAAATGAACGTTTTCTACTGAAGAAGGCAGGAGTTCCGTGACAGGTTTTAGATGAGCCCAGATTACAGGTACATTATGGCTTAAGTTTTCTAACATTGTGGCGAAACATTTTGTTTCTCCCTTGGTATATAAGACCACTGTGTGCAAACTTATTTGCGTTCCTGACCCACCAAAATGGAATGATTGAACCTCTGAAGAATATTTTGTATTATAATTTTCAGAAAAGTCCATATGGATCACAGCATCTTTATCAGTTAAGTTATCTTTCAGACATTTAACTGTTTGATGCTTTAAAAAAACTTCAAGGTTTTCTTCAAGTTTCATCACAATGTCTTTTGGAGCACAGTTTGATGTTAGTTTAGTATATTTTCGAACCCTGCGTTTTTGTTCGGTTTTCGTATCAAAAATATCCTCTACGACACATTGCCATGAAGAATGTTTGATCAAAATAGAATTGTCGAACTCATAATAATGTATAGAACGTCTTTTGCAGTTAGGGCATTCCCGCATAAGACATTTTTCATTGTATCGGTCGCAACATAAATAATTAAGCACACTCTGATAACTTGGAGAACTTATGATGTTTGCCTGTTTTAGGGAAGCCAAGGTTAGCTCCATGTTTGCATGAGTTATGCATAAACAAGTATCTCTTTGGTGGATGTTTGGAGATACAACCCAAAATGGTCGTAGTCGACAAAAAAGTGTATAACTGATCTTTATATTTTTTATTTTTATAAACTTGGTGTGAAGGTTTTTCATTGTATCCTGTAACAATCTCTTCTGTGTTTTAATTTTACCTTTTGTAATGCAATCTTTTTTACCTGGGCAGAGTTTACTATTGCAATCTTCTTCTAGAAACTCTGCGACTATTTTCTCTAACTTCGATTTCATATTATCATTTCTTGTCTTCCGTGTTATGTCTAACAAACTCTTATTTGCAGTAGATGACTGTCTTATCGGTTTCATATTAGTTCGGCTCAATACTTTATATTTTTTTACTATTTTCCCACTTAATACTTTTTTAAATATTTTCTTTTCATTGTCATTCTTTGTCAAATTCATATTTTCTTTGAGTTGAGTTTGGAGGACCTCACCAAATAATAGTTTTGCTTCACCTCTTCTACTTTCTCTTTACTATTGCTCTGTAAAAGATCGACCACTTTTGGGTTTGGAGTCATTTCCTGTTTTTTGATGCGCAGTAGTTTCTTTTTATAGTCACGTAAATGTTCTCTCATCCAGTAATTTTCAAATTACAAAATTTTGTAGACCTTCATTACTATTCACAGATATTTCACTTTTGATATATTTCCATCCCACTCTTATTTCACCCACAGGTAAATATGGCAGCTTACTGCATAAGGATATAAATCTTCGATCTTGTTTTTTTTTATGGAGCTATAATGTTTTCTGTTTATATTTTTTAGTTTCATTAAAACCTAATTCCTAGACAACAAGCACTGTAATATTTGATTAGAGATTTCTATATTCTATATAAGTAGAACTACCTGGAACCACAGTTTTGTCCTACTATTGTGGAACTTTTCACAGCGTAGTACTAGTGAGAACGAAAACTCCCATTAGTGCTACCGTAAAAAATAAGTAGAAGAAGTGGGAATAAAAAGTTCCACTAGCGCTACGATTTTGTATCTTACAGAATAGTAGGATATTCTGTAAGATACAAAATCGTAGCACTAATGAGAAAAAAAAATCTCACTAGTCCTACCGTAGAACTACTTGGTAGTACAAGTGGGAACAAAGTAAAGTGATAATAGATTCGTCTGTCAATTTGTCAAGTTTTCCGTAAAATAGAGCACCATTTATAATTTTTTGGGCAATTGCTTGTTGATGCGTCCTCAGATTTTTCAATTGAACACCGATCGATTTTCCTATAACCAATCATCCTCTTGTCGAGACATTAAGGTCTCAGCAGAATCCAGCAGTTTTTCTTGTCTATTTTGTATAGAAACTTTCTGTTTTTTTTGTGCACTTTTTGTGGAGATCTCAACATCCTCTTTATCACATATTTCTGTATTTATGTTTTGTTCTGATATTGGTGTTGGTGCTGTCATCCCTGGTGACCAGGCATTCTGTAATAAAACATTCATTTTACTTTCTATTTCAGATACCTACAACGCATAGTGAATGGAAAGACATTTGAGACACAAGCTCAAATGTTTGAAGACAGGTGGAACTTCAATCACTGTGTTGGTGCGATAGATGGAAAACATATATCTATAGAAAAGCCACCGGGGAGTGGCTCGTCATTCTATAGCTATAAAGGCTTTTTCAGTTTAGTTCTATTCGCCGCAGTTAATGCAAATTAGCAGTTTATGTATGTACACACTGGCATTAACGGAAGCGTCTCTGATGGCGGCGTCATACAACATACAGCACTGTACAAGAAATTGATGACGGAAAAGTTAAATTTACCACCATCGTGTATGTTACAGGGAACTAATATTTCAGTGCCATACACATTTTTGGGAGACTCAGCATTCAGCATTAGCAGACATATTATGAAGCCATACCCATTTAAAAATATAACTCACGAGAAAAGGATATTTAATTATAGATTATCGCGGGCAAGGAGAGTAGTAGAAAACGCGTTTGGTATTTTAGCTGCACGTTTTAGGATTTTCGTCGCAGATAAGTGTGCACGCACATTGATAATGTCGCACAAAATTGTGCTAGCTTGTTGTGCCTTACATAATTATTTAAGAACCAAGTCAGCAAGTTACATCACAAAAACCTGTGTAGATGCTGAGAATATTAACAATTCTACTTTTTATTTTGGTGATTGGCAGGAAGAAACTACAAGACTAGTACCACTGGCGCAAATAGGCGAAAAAGAGCGTAATAATGAGGGCAATAATGTGCGCAACAATTTTACAACTTATTTCAATGGACAAGGTAAAGTTTCTTTACAGGAGGAAATGTTGAGAGTAGTTCCTACATAAATGATAATTAACAATAATAATAAACGATGTTTGTATATTGTGTAGGTATCTTACAAATAAAATATTGTTTAAAAAAATACATGAAAATGAAAATATTTATTCAGTTCAGATACACACACGTACAAATAACAAATCTCCTTCCTGATGTTAAGCCTTTTGTGTGCAAACGCACGCAACCGTCGAAAACCTTCTGCAGAGTTGACCATCTCTTGATGGTATACTGGTCCTATCTCGTTTCTGTTCCAGTCATTCAGCATCTGTTGCCGCTCTTCTTCATACAGCTGACATTCCCACAGCACATGGTCCCGAGTTTCATCAGATTCTCCACAGGGACATACAGGTGACTCACAGAGAGTCATCGCGTGCAGTCTGCTGTTAAAACTCCCATGTCCTGTAAGTATTTGTGACACAGCGTAGTCTGGTTCCACCCAACCGGCCGATAATCTCATTTCTACGTCTGGGAAAAAACTGCGACAACTCTCTTCCTTTGTCGCTGGTCGACCAGCGCTCCTGCCATTGGGCAACAACAACTCCGAATATTCTACGTTTAAGTGCCGTCTGCTCCTTGTCTGTGGCTTCCTTTGGGCACTCCTGGGCGAATCGTCCCACACGAACGACTTCTAAGTCGGCCGGCAACACCGCAGCTAGCACGGGCAGCGCTGATGTGCTAACAGACCTATAAGCCTTCGTGAGCAGAATCATTGCAGGCCGCTGGGTGCGCAGCAAAGCTCGCTTCACCACGAAGATGCTTGCCCGGTGCCACCAAACTGCCGCAACGTAAGTAAGACTTGCAACATAGGTCCCTGAATACAGGACCTTAAGTGCTTTGTACCGCACGCCCCAGGTCGATGAAGATATTCTCGACATCTTCCCGAAGCAGTTACTAGCCCGCTGGCCGATAAAGTTCGCATGCTGCAAGAAGGAGCACCCTTGGTCAATCACCACCCCAAGTAACTTTGCCATGCTTACGTGCGCGATCGATTTATTGTCCATACGTATCGTTGGGGGGCGCTTGAATTTGCCTTTTAAGGTAAGCGTCTGCGACTTAGCAGCTGAGAAAGTCAGACGGTTCCGATGCCCCCATTCGGACACCGCCTGGAGCATATATTGTGCATCTCGCTCTATTTTAGCTCTGGTTGGTGCTTTGATCGCGATCGTGATATCATCCGCATAGGCTGTCATGCTGACGCCCTCAGGCATCGGTAGCCTAAGGATGTCATCGAGCAGAAGATTCCATAAAGTAGGCCCTAACACCGAACCTTGGGGGCAGCCCATTGTAGACCACCTGTCGACCCATGAATAATCCCACTCGCCGGTCTGTGAAGTAACTCACTAAGATTTTGTAAATATTTGGTGGACATCCACCTTGTTTCACTTTGAGCAGGACCATGGGCCACCAGGCGTTGTCGAAGGCCCCTGAAATATCCAAGAATATAAGCTGGCAATAGTTTTTGGAGGTATTCGTAACTCGGTCCATAATTGCGTTAATCGCCGTAACCGTCGACTTTCCACACCCAAAACCATGCTGACTTGGTGAGATATTCCGGTGCAGACAAGGAGCGCAGGTGATAATGAGACGTTCCAGTATCTTTCCCAAAATGGGCAGCAACATTACCGGTCTATACGCTTTTGGGTCTGTCAGGGGTTTGTCGTTGCCTTTTGGCAAAACCACAAGTCTTCCGGTCTTCCATATGGCTGGGAACTCAGCTTCTCTTATGCACGCGGAAAACATATACAGCATTTCCTCTCCACTTGCTCTCCATGATCGCATTATGATCCGTGGCGTCAGTCCATCCATTCCCTGTGCCGTGGTTGGTAGATCTTTGACTATTCGCGCCAGTGCCTCCCGGTTGGGTGGTTGGGTGAACGCAAACGCCTGATTCATCACCAACATTCCGGCCTTGGGTTTGGCTCCGCATTGGATGATCTGCGGATGCTTGTACTGTTCCTGTACTAGTACCAAGTCCAAACCCAGCTCCTTGGCGACGATGGTTATCTCCTTGGTTGCAGCGGCTGAGCTATGGAGGTTCAGCTGCCCTACGTTAATTGCAGGGCAGCCGAACCTCCAAGCCCCAGCCGCCTGGCCTTCATTATTCATTGATGCTCTTACTGCCATTGCGTCATATTACCCGCCTGCTGCTCTGCGTATAAGCGCGCTGGACAATCTAGCGCCGCTGTGCTGTGGTTGGCTGCATCTGGTCGTTTGAAGTGCTTGTTAGTCGCGCAGCAGCTCTTTTCTGACTTGCACTCCGAAGCCCTGTGTCCGACCTCCCCGCATTTCCCGCAGACTGTGTCCGAGGACCTGCAAAACTTCTCCGGGTGTCCGTACTGCTGGCATTTGTTGCAGCAGGTCACGCGAATGTAACCTCTGCTTCATCCCAGGCGATGTAGAATCAAAAAAAATCAAAATCAAATAATTCTTTATTTGCATAGGCTTGTACACAGCACTTACAAATCGTCATACATTTGAATGACTTAAAACTATTTATAAGTACTTATGTATAATTTACATGTTAATACATATATATGTTGATACATAAAATATACTAAAGAAATAAATAAACATAATGCGATTCTACCACCGGCTCGGAAAGTTGTTTCTGGTCGAGAAGATCCGGCAAGAAACTCGCCAGTTACTCTTTTTAATCGCCAACTTTTTTACAATGGTTTATTATCCTCATACCAAGTCATACAGTCTAATGCAACACAAAATAGAATGAAGCAAATTAAAAGCTAAATATGAGGTAAACCGAAGCGGACCAGTCCCCAAAGGTGGCACCTGTTCACAAGTATGACGTATGTGTCAGCCATCATTTCACTCAACCATATTAGAGGGAATGTAATGACCCGCCACATAACGCCACCACCTCAGAGACATTTGAGTGAGCATGACTACTTAGGTTCTCCTCATAGGTCACAAAGAGTAGTAGTTACTTAATCTAATACTAATAAACTGCAGGACGAGGTGTACAATAGTAGGTGGTTAGCATCTTGTCAATTATTGAATAATCAATATAAATCAATTTTATACAGTAATAAATGCTGCTAAGCCTAATTTATTAAAATTCAGTAATTATACAATATTAATGATTTTTGTTAATATATATGAAAATGTTACAAGTGTGCAAGCATGGAGGTCATTATGTCCATGAATCCTTATCATTTAAGTAGTCTACAATTTTATAGTATCCTTTACTCATTAAACAGGCTTTCACGTGAGATTTAAATTTATGCGTTGGTAACTCAATAACATTTTGTGGCAACTTATTGTACATTTTAATACTTAGACCAACAAATGAATTATTAATTTTTTGAAGTTTCAGATTTGGAATCGCGAGCTTGTGTTTATTTCTAGTGTTAAAACCATGACAATCAGATTTTTTCGAAAACATATCCATGTTCTTTCGCACGTACAAAATACAGTCTAAAATGTATTGAGAAGCTACGGTTAAGATGTTAATGCTCTTAAATAATTCTTTTAGCGAATCGCGAGGTCTAAGGTTGTATATGGAGCGGATGGCCCTCTTCTGCAATACAAATATAGTCTGTATATCAGCAGCAGACCCCCACAACAAGAGACAATAAGACATTACACTATGAAAATAACTAAAATAAACCAATCTCGCGGTTTCAATATCGGTCAGATGTCTAATCTTCTTAACCGCATACGCGGCGGAACTAAGTCTTCCCGCCAAGGCTGCGACGTGGGGTCCCCATTGTAATTTGGCATCCATGGTAATGCCAAGGAAAACTGTTGAATCAATGACTTCAATACGTTCATTATTCATAGTGATGTTAGTATTGACCTGTCTTACATTGGGCATTGTGAATTTTACACATTTAGTTTTCTTAGCATTAAGAAGTAAGTTGTTAGTGGTAAACCAATGGAGAACTTGTGACAGAGTGTCATTTACATCGTCAAATGTACTTTTTCGTCGGTCAACATTAAAGATCAACGAAGTGTCATCAGCAAATAGCACTACCTCACAAAGGTCTTGTGTAAAGTAAGGAAGGTCATTTATATATATCAGGAAAAGCAGAGGCCCCAATATCGATCCTTGGGGCACTCCCATCAATAGAGGAGTGCCTGAAGAATATGTCCCATTAATGTTTACTTTCTGAATTCTATCAGACAAGTAAGAATTTATCAAACTTAGTGAAATCTTGGACACACCATAATGAGCTAATTTTAACAACAATGTTTGGTGCGTAACGCAATCAAATGCTTTCGATAGGTCACAAAATACTCCAACAGCATCCTGCTTGTTTTCCCATGCATCAAAAATATGCTTGATAAGTGCAACTCCTGCATCAGTTGTTGACTTACCTTTAGTGAACCCAAATTGTTTATTATGAAGCAGGTCGTTAACTTTAAAATGAGACAGCAACTGAACGAATATGACTTTTTCAAAAATCTTACTCAGTGCTGGTAATATAGAAATAGGCCTAAAGTTAGAAGGATTACTTTTATCACCTGATTTGAATAACGGTATGATTTTGCTATACTTCATTAAGTTAGGAAATTGGCCTTCGTCAACACATCTGTTGAATATCATTGACAAATGGGGTGCGATATGCAGTATTATATTTTTTAAAATGTCTACGGATATTCCCCAAAGATCTTCAGTTTTTTTTATATTTAGATCTTTAAAAGTTTTTACTATTATCTCAGGTGTTACATGGGTAAATCTGAAAGGTGTTTTACATTCGTCAACTTTTGCTTTTAGCAAGGAGACAGCAAGATGTGAACTTGAGTTTAATGTACTTGTCGTTGTCACTGGTATATTAGTGAAAAAAGACTCAAATGCATTTGCCACATCAGCATCAGAGTCAAGTTGTTTGCCATTGATTTTTAGAGAGACCTTATGTTCTTGTGTTTTGTTTTTACAAGTCTCTTTGTTTATGATATTCCATGTGATTTTAATTTTGTTAGTTGCTTTACTTATTTTGTTTTTAATGTAGTTTGATTTAGCAACAGCGCATACTTTCTTGAAGCATTTAGAATAGTTTTTTACATATTCTATTACTGTATGATCACATGAATTAGCCTTAATGTCATATAATTCAAACAATTTTCTTCTGCTTATGTATATACCTGTAGTGGCCCAGTCACTAAATTGATTTTTAGAATTATTTTTAATGGTCTTCTTTGTGAAGATGCCATTAAATTCCTTTTCAACAATTTCGAAAAGGCTTTCATATAATTCATCAACACTATTTTCAATACATGGAATTGAGGATATTTTATTACAAATATTCTTCTTGAACTTTTTTACACGCCCCTTAGTAATGGGCCTACATGTGAAACTAGTAGACGGAACAGTTCGATGACAGTCGATAACAGCCATCTGACCACTGTGATCAGAGTTTAAAAAATTTATTATGGATTTTTCCCCTACATAACAATTACAGAATATGTTATCCAAACACGTAGCTGAAGTGGAGGTGACTCTTGTAGGTTCATTGAAAAGGTGGTGTAAATTGAAAGACTTAAAAAGATTCAGAAACCTAATAGAGTTCTGTGAATCCTCTAGGATGTTAATATTAAAGTCACCGCACACAATAACTTTTTTACTTTTTGCACAAACTTTTCTCAAGACTTCTTCCATGCTAGTCTCAAATGAGTCATAAATTGCAGAAGGGGGTCTGTACACGCAGACAATGATATGCTGCTCCAGCTCTGCACACGAAATTTCAATAGTTCGTTCTATAGATAGTGACTCAATGTCTTTACGTTGTTTACATTTAAGAGAATTTTTTAACAAAATGAGTGACCCTCCTCTTATTGCTGAGTCTCTCGTGAACGAACTGATAACTTTGTAATCATTAATACTAACAATTAATTGATGTTGATTTAACCAATGTTCAGTGAGACATAGTATATCAACATTCATTTCTTGTAAAAATAATTCTGGCTCTAATTCTTTACCAGGAAGCCCCTGTATATTCTGGTGAATAAGATTTAAGATATTCAGATCCTGCTTGGTCAATATGTTGCTAGAGGCGTCCTCTATTGTCTTAAACTTAAATTTAAATTGCTTGGAATATTTTCCAAAGTCTGACTAAATATATTATTTATATTAAATGCTAACAAAGTAGCCAGTTCTTTTTTTACATTATAAGGCAAATAAAATGTTTTGCCAGTCACTATAAACTTATAATTAATAAATTTATTTGTGTCAAAAAACACAAAGTTGTCGCTATGACTAGTCACTAAATTATATAATGTAGTATTCAATATGTGAATACTGTTATTTTTTTCTGGTAAATAGTGCCTAGAAAATGGGAAGGCACAAACAACAATTTTCTTTACAGCAATCTCTTTTAAGAGCGAAAATCCTTTAATAATGTCTTTCTTATTTGAATCTAGCCCATTCCCCATCATTAATATAATGATAGAGTCCTTATTATAATTACAACTAAGTATGCTATCTATTATTTTGGTAAGCGATGCATTTGGCAAACAATAGTTCATTGTTTTACAATTGAGTTGCTTGTGCAAAAGGGGACCATAGCCAACTCCTGTTGAATCAGAGAATACTAGTACATTGTTTGTATTCTTAGTACTAGTAGTAGTGGTGGTGGTAGGCATTGTACAATCCGGTAAATCGCTATTAGTATCTAACAGGCTATTTGGCACTTGGTGCTGGGTAGGATGGCTGCCACCCTGGCTGCACTTACCTTGGTCTGTGCCGCTACTCAAAGTGGGAACCTGGGGCTCGTCTGCCGCACCCAGATCGCAGCTGCACTGGGCCATGTACCTGTTTGCAGCGAGGATGTGCTCATGTATCTGTCGCTGGGCAGAGGTATAATTTCCAGTCATTACTACTAATGACCTCTCCAGACGCTGAAGCTGAGCCTGCAGTTCTTGAACATCGGTCTCATACCTTAACCTACTTTCTTTTAATTTTAAGCTATACAATTCTAGACTATCAATAAAATCTATACGTTCCTTTCTTAGAACTAAGTTTTGGTTAAAACATTTCTTTCTTTTAATTAATTTATTGGTTTTCCTTATGTATTTATTTATTTTAATATATTTTTTAATTTTATTTTTACTACTTAACTTAGTATGATTATTAATTGAACAAGGATGATCGATAATATGAGACATTTCCCGTCCAGCTGGTGACCCTATCAACTCTTCATAGAGGCTGTGAGTGTGTAAAGCCTCTTGACATTGTTTGTCCTCTTCATGCAGTCTGATGGTCCTGTTTGCTTCACATAGCTCCACTTCGAGGTCCTGGATCCGAGTTAGAGCCTGCTCGTATGTGTTCCGACATTCATCAAAACTGCTGACTATGGTGAGTAGATGATCACGTTGACACGTAGACCTTCCCCAAGTGTATGAGGGTGTCACGCAACTGCGGAGTGCACTCTAGCACTACCGTTGTCCGCCCTCCACGACGGCCTTTCTTAAAAGCCACCTTACAGCACTCGCGCAGCTTTTTCATGTTTCACTCGGGGAACTCCGCCAGATTGATCGCGTGCAGGTCCTGTATCACCTTTTCTCCATCATGGTCCTTCCGCAGGTTTCTTATCGCCACCAACGGTCGCCGACTCTTTGGGTCCGTAACTTTAAGGGTCGGCGGTGCGGCTTCCTTTAATTTCCGAGCAGCTTCGGCGGTCGCCGTTTGCACAACGACGCCTGCGTTGCCGACCCTACGGATTCCCTGGACTTGAATTCCCTGGCTCCCTGGTTGCACAGCCTTCTGCAGCTCCTTCTTTGTCTCTTCCGAGGTCTTGATGGACTCAGACGCCGGGTAGAAAAGTACAGCCGGTCCCTTAGCCTTCACTTCCTTAGCGGTCCCTTAGCCTTAGCTTACTACGCCCTGGGTCAGTCCTGGTGGGGGAGCTGCGCAACTTACTCCTGCACCTACGCTTGCCACCTTCAGTTCCATGGAGGCCATCTGCAGCTTCATCGCCGTCACAGCGTGTTCCTGTTCCGCTAACCGAATGTTCAGTGCCGCTACCGCTGCAAGTATTTCCTGGCTAAAGCTGGAGATAACACCCTTTTCCGTGTGGTTCAGCTTGTTAGTAGCGTTGACTACCGAACTGATACCCCTCACCGCTTCGTAGGCCAAGTCCATCAACTGCTCCTTAGACCTTGAAGCCAGACTCTCCTGCTCCTGCCTGTTCCCAATTTGTGCCGCACAAGGTGTGTCCGTCGGGGGTGCCGATGTAACCGAGGTAGCCAAGGGGGTCGCTGCCTGTAGGGAGGTTGTCAGGATTCCTCCAATGGGGGGCACCTGCGGCCGTCTGCTGGCGACTCGCCGGCGAACCGCCTCTTGCACTTCCTGCGGGGAGGCCAGCGGTCGTTTGGCTGTTGGGGGGAGCTGCTCCACTGGAGGAGGGGGAGGGGAGCTCGAGAAGGCGTGGGGTGGAGTCCTTTGTAAGGACGCGCGGGGCCGAAAGCCAGCTTCCTGACTCAATTCCTGGAGAACCTCCATCTCCCTCTCCTTTTCCAGCATCTGCTGCTCCAGAAGCCGTTGGTACTCCTGCTCCTCAGGAGTACTCATCTTCCTCTATTCGTCGCACCAAGTGTCCAAAATAAATGCACACACTTATAACTAAATAAAATAAAATATTACCTAATAATAAAATTAATTGGCTAAATTACCAAAGTCCGTTGCTAATACTAAATCACTCGTTATAGAATCACAGTGATTCCAAACATTATACGTTTCCGAACGTAGTCCGCAAACGTCACCTTGACGTCAGCTGTCAATATCAAATTGACTTTGACACTGACAGCCACGTGTTGAAAAATCTTGTAAAACTACTGTAAACAAAGCATGCACGTTACAAATCGTTCCCAGACAACCCCCAACCAGATTACTGGCTTGAAATTTCAATTCCGAAAATGTCAGTGAAACAGGAATCACGTGCTACCCAACACGTGGTTCGAACAAAACCAGGAAAAACTCCGTAAGATTTTCACTTTTCTCTGCACCAATACCACGCACAAACACTGCACAGCTGCACGATAGCAAATATACACTACAAAGCTGGAAAATCAGCAATATTCCCACTGTAAAAAATATTACACGGGAGCGTACGCGTTGCACGTATGTCCGCCAAAGCGAGCCGAAAGCGAATAGTACAAAACAGTTTGTGGGATCCCTGGGCCACCACGGTCTGTCGTGTGCCCGAAGCGCCGGCCGGGTCCCTCGCCATGCCTACCTGAATGACATCCTCCGCCGGGCCTTCATTTCAGTTCGAACTCCGGCAGTCCTAAAACCCCTAGGCATATGTCGGAGCGACGGCAAAAGGCCCGATGGGATGACCCTCATCCCGTTGAGTCAGGGCAAGGCATTGGTTTGGGACGCGACCTGTGCGGACACGTTGGCGCCTTCCCATGTCCACGCCACTTCACGGGGCGCGGGTGCAGCAGCTGCTTCGGCGGAGTCACGAAAAAAAAACAAATACTCCGCCTTATACACCTTTACCGATTTGCTCCGTTCGGCGTGGAAACCTTGGGACCGTGGGGGCCCGAGGCCCACAAGCTATTCCGCGAGTTGTCTGCCCGGCTACTCGACATTTCAGGTGATAGAAATGCTGGCAGCTACCTCGGCCAACGCATTGGGTTGGCCATTCAAAGAGGTAACGCCGCCAGCATTCTGAGCACGATGAGTACCGGGGCAGATTTTTCATCTCATCCATCATCTCTTGTAAATAGTATTCCTCTTGTTGTTTATTTTTAGCATTCTGTAAATGGGTCCTTTTTTATGTTCCAATGTGTATTTGCAAATAAACAGTAATTTTCAATTTATTTAGAATTAAAAGTATACTATTGTAAAGAGGGATATGCTATTAAAAATTATCCTAAATGAAATTATGCCATTCATAGTATGCCAAGTGAAATTCTACCAAATAGCATTTCGACTAAATAAACGTTATGCTAAACGAAAATATGCGAAATTAAAATATGGATAAGGAAATTAAGCTAAATGTAATTCTACATTCTTATAAGTGTGCCATTGTAAAATCGGCCAAAAAAACATTCGACCAAACAACAATTATTCTAAACAATTCTTATGCGTTAAAATATTCGACTGAATAAAAATATGCCAAGTGTGTTCTGCCAAGTGAAATTCGGAACAACGAAATTCGGCCAGATAGAGGGAACCCATGTTTGAATAATCTGTATCAAATCCATGCTGGTTTGACTGACTGGGAGCTGCTATTGCCTTTTTGATTTCAAGGTTTTACTCCTCCCTATTGCTCATTTGCAAATCATGGGTATTTATACCAGAAGTAGATGCACTTTGTGCCTCAAGATGGTCTTGAAGTAATTCCGACTGTCCAATGTCACGCGAAGCGCAGCTTAGGAGATCCACAATTTTACTACACATCTCAGCGCTGTTGGGTCGTGAAACTAAACCTAAATCGTCTGCCACAAAATTTGAAAAATAGGTTTCTGCATTGGCTAAATATTGCATGATTGATGCTTCAATTAATCTTCTGTCTTTATACCTTTTTTTCACTGCCAATAAATAGAAGCATCACGTTGGCATAATGCTTCCGTAGTTATTTTCAATGTTGCTAAAACTACTTGAAGTTCTTTCAAAAGATCCCATTTTTGTTCTGCTGTTGTTGTTCAAGGAACATATCGCAGCTGTTAAATATCGACAAGCGAATAAATCGGCAATAGCAGAACATCTACTGAAAATGAGAGTTAATCATTGGATGGAACTACATGATCCGAAAATCCTTTCCACCGATCGTCATTGTCATACCAGGATAGTACGTGAAGCGATTGAGATCAAGAATTATAAGACTTTTAATCGGGAGGTTGGATTTAAAATATCATCGACATGGAATCCAGTAATTAACAAGTGCAAACCCCGTGCTAGGCCGTTACTAACGCAAACAAACACCGATACTGTTAGCGTAGTGTGTCGGAGTAGCTTCACTGACAATGCACCTAGTGGCGAATTAATATCAAAAATGTGAGGGTGTCCGAAGATTCACAGCCCGGTCCCAGCAGACGATGCCGTGCTCCGCCAGTCCGCTCGTGACCACGGCTGCTGTAACGTAGCCGAAACGTCGAGCCAAATATGTGAGTACAAAATGTTGTTTCACA
Source organism: Marasmia exigua (assembly GCA_019059595.1). Classification (NCBI taxonomy): domain Eukaryota; kingdom Metazoa; phylum Arthropoda; class Insecta; order Lepidoptera; family Crambidae; genus Marasmia; species Marasmia exigua. The sequence goes on along the minus strand of JADPWL010003136.1, from coordinate 53,488 downwards.
ATAAATACCGTGTTAATCCCCGTATTGATACATCCATCGATCTTATTCCAATATTTTAAGGTTGAAAAGTGGTCTAACGGGAACTTTGTCGATGTTGTACATATGTAATCGTGAAAGTCATACTTATCACTACAATTATAGCATGAATAACATTGGCATACCATGCATTTGTTTTTTTTTTAATATTTGCTTTCTGAAGTTACATTCGCAACACATAACTTTTCAATTGTTGGATTTGGCAGCACCTGTTTTTTTCCAACACCCTTTCATCTTTTTGCGCCTCAACTTCGTTGTTTAATTTTATTTCAGTCTTTTTATAAGGAACTTTTAAGTATTGATCAGTCATATTTTCGTTCTCTCTTCTATCAGATAATATTTTCTGGTATTCGCATATTGAATCATCTATTAAATAATTGTTATCGGATTTAATATAATCTTCACTTTTGCCAGAATCTATCCACCCCTCATTGTTACCGAGACTCTTTATTTTAGTCAATACAGTAACATCACGTGTGTCAATTCATTTGATAGCAAATAGGTCCTGCCGCAACTGACGCGAACTCGTTCTACTTAATTTTGATTTTTGGGTCAGTTTTTTTTATAATATCTGGTAGGTCTTATCTTATAATTATGTTGAGTGTGATATAACATTGGAAATCTCCGGATTATTTTATATGCGTGGTAGACCTACTTGATAGTTTATTATGTTATTTTTTTAATCATTTGTAGTCAGTGTTTGGTATAGAAGCGAGAGTAATTTAGGAAAACAGTCATTTGACAATATTTTTACACGTCGCGGTGCTTCTTTTTGCTTCCACTGTGTTAAAATCAGGCGCCAATAGTGTTTCAATGGCGCATAAAAGGCCACTTCCAATGGTTGCATAATATGTGTGCACTTTGCTGGTAAGCACACAAACTTTATATTATTCGTTTGTCACAATTCCAGAACTTTAGCTGATTTAATGCGAAGATAGGCAAATATTTTTTTATTTGCATAGGCTTGTATACAGCACTTACAAATCGTCATACATTTTGATGACTTAAAACTATTTATAAGTACTTATGTATAATTTACATGTTAATACATATATATGTTGATACATAAAATATACTAAAGAAATAAATAAATATAATGCGATTATACCACCGGCTCGGAAAGTTGTTTCTGGTCGAGAAGATCCGGCAATAAACTCGCCAGTTACTCTTTTTAATCGCCAAACTTTCATACAATGTTGTGTCATCATCATACCAAGCCATACAGTTTAATGGACAACATTTCAAAATTGCTAAGCTCTGAAACAAAAAATACCAATTCTTTGTTTACTTTTCCGCTGCTCGAATATATATTTATTCATTTTTTATATTGCTTATTTACTGAGAAAAAAATTAAAAACTAAAAAACGTAAGATGACGTCATCGGACGGCAGAATGTAAAATATTTCTTTGCTTAGCACAGCAGTGGCGAAGGGTGAATATTTTCATAAGGGAAGCCGGAATATAAAATTAACTTAACAAAATGCTCAGCACTGATGTTTATGTCCGAGTTTCAAGATTTTTTTTTATGTCATAGGTGGCAAACGAGCAGACGGAACACCTGATGGTAAGCGATTGCCGCCGCCCATGGATACCCGTGACACCATTGTCACAAGTGAGCTGCCAACCTTCAAACCCTCCTTGCCCTGGATTGGGCTTTCCGGTACCCCCACTCACGCACACAGTAGAGTGCTGCTTCACGCCGGTTTTCTGTGTCGTGGTATATCTCTCCGGTCGAGCCGGCCCATTGATGCCGAAGCGTGGCTCTCCCACAGTCAGTTCAGGTAATAATGATGGGTGAACGCAGTAAAAGACTAAGAAGGAGGGTAGACCGATATGTCTGCCAATAACATCTTACCCGCAGAATCTTCAGTTACTCCGTGACCATGGCGCTTGCAACAGCGCCGAAATATCGGATACTCAAAAATAAGGTACGACATGGTAGCAATCCCGTAAATAACTATTCTAATGTTAGTGACCATGAAAGTTTAAAACAATATAATAATGATGCCTTTGAAAAATGACTTCTGAGTTTAAGTTGTATGCGTTATGAATGATGATCCATGCGATCTTGGTAAGTGCTCGTAAAACCCGTGCTACTCCAAACTGAACTCGACTCCGAAATTATTAAACAGGGAAAACAAAACATTTTATTTAACTTACAACTGCCTGTCATCCACGCAAATGGATGTATGGAAATATTAAAAAAAAATATTTGGAATGGCGCGGCCTAATTGTACGACATGTTTATTGTTTTCAAAACTTAATTTTGAGAACGAAGTCTCCGCTAAACTATCTATCGGTATTAATGCAATTTTAACCGACAACGGACATTAACATGACTTTAACACAATACACAATACAAAAATTAATCCATTTCACCACAATTCAACACCAAAACAAATAAAATTCGACAAAACGAAACTAACAAGTTGTTTACATACAATTCGCATTATCCGCCATTAAATTAAAACTAAAAAGCAAGGGAAATAAAAATGTAGTACGCGCCTGTCATGATTTAATACCACTACATTCATTCTTAATTCGGAAGCATTACAATTCTACTTCATTGAGTGATCTTTCTCGCTTGCACCTGTGCGTTGCCAATTAACCTTTCTCTATAACAAGCCGATAGGCATCGAGTTATTTCCATGTAAATTTGCGCGTGCTAAAACGAGATGGAACATGACGATCTGTTCACACAAATGAAAAGGACAGATGCTCAGTATGAGATTTTGTAGTATGAAGAAGTAACTCGGTATTTTACCGGCTTGCCTTGCCACTGCATTATTTGCATTGCTCACAAAATTTTGTAGGCGTTTAGTCAATTCAAACTATTTGAACTAAGTGTGACGCTAAGTGAACAATTTAACAGATAAAAATATCGTTGGCCTATAGTTTTGATTTTTCTTAAGGCAAGCCGACGGGAATCGGCTTATATGGACTCTTCGCCACTGTAGCACAGTATAGTTTTAAATTTACGTAATGCCAAACTCATGACATGTAACTGTCAAAAAAAAAGACAGCTTGTCAACGTTGAATGTATGAATGACGTTGACAATGTTGACACTAGTATTATTTACCTTTGACAGTAGTACCTTTTTTTTTATTAAAACAATGATAAGCAAAGGAATATCGCTGTATTCAGCCATCCGATGACGTCATTTGGCGCTTACGTCTATTTAGAATAAAAAGAATTTCAATAATTATTTTATGCATGAAAATGGACAAATTTTGAAAAAAGAAAAAATATGGGTCTGTTCATTTTATGTCTACTTTCATATAAAAAAACAATATGGACATGTTACAAATTTGAAATGTTGTCCATTGTTACACAAAATAAAAAAAAGGTAATAATAATAAAAAACAAATGAGGTAAACCGAAGCAGACCAGTCCCCAAAGGTGGCACCTGTTCACAAGTATGACGTACGTGTCAGCCATCATTTCACTCAACTATATTAGAGGGAATGTAATGACCCGCCACATAGCGCCACCACCTCAGAGACATTTGAGTGAGCATGACTACTTAGGTTCCCCTCATAGGTCACAAAGAGTAGTAGTTACTTAATCCATACTAATAAACTGCAGGACGAGGTGTACAATATTAGGCGGTTAGCATCTTGTCAATTATTGAATAATCAATATAAATCAATTTTTATACAGTCAAAATCAAAAATGTCTTTATTCAATAAAGAACATTTATGAATGTCAAATATATGTAATCTGCCGCTGATTCGGAACATCAATTACTACCAAGAAGAATCAGCAAGAAACTCAGTAGTTACTCTTTCCAAATAATATGGTAATTACAATTTTCATTCTTATACAAATTATGATTACAGCGACAGGTATTATATACATTGCTTATAATCAATATCGTTTATATAAATCGTCAATGAAAAATTATGAAATGAATTATACATTAGAGGACAGGCGAAGAGATCAACATGTCCAGGAATCCTTATCATTCAAATAATCCTCTACTTTATAGAGGGTAAACTAAACTTATGTACCGGTAAATCAATAATATTTTGAGGTAACTTATTAAACATTCTAATGCTCAATCCTAAAAATGAACTTCCAATTTTATGAAGTCTTAGACACACACAGGGACAGCAAGCCTATGTTTATTTCGCGTGTTAAAGCTATGAAAATCTGATTTTTGCGAGTAAAGGTGCAAGTTCTTGCGTACAAACATAATACAATCAAAAATGTATTGAGATGATACGGTTAAAACATTGATTTCCTTGAATACTTCTCTGAGTGAGTCACGTGATCTAAGAGCGTAGATGGCACGGATGGCCCTCTTCTGCAAAATGAAGATGGCTTGTAAGTCAGCACCGGATCCCCACAGTAGTAGACCATATGACATCAGACTATGAAAATAGCTAAAATAAACCAGTCTCGCTGTCCCGATATCAGTCAGATTCCTTATCTTTCTAACTGCATATGCAGCTGAACTAAGTCTTCCTGCCAAGACAGCAATATGAGGGCTCCATTGCAATTTTGTTCCCTAGAAAAACTGTGGAGTTTATGACTTCGATAGGTTCGTTATTCATGACAATATTCATTTTGACCTGCCTTACATTAGGCATTGTGAACTTAACACATTTTGTTTTCTTTGAATTAAGAACCAAGTTATTATAAGTAAACCACTGTAGTACTTGAGAGAGTGTGTTATTTACTTCGTCAACATTTTTCTATTGTCTATCAACCTCAAAAATCAAGGGCGTATCGTCAGCAAATAACACTATCTCACATAGATCATTGGTATAGTAAGGAAGGTCATTTATATAGATTAAAAAGAGCAAGGGCCCCAATATAGAGCCCTGGGGCACACCCATGGTTAGAGGGGCGCCAGAAGAGTTAGGATTATCTGATAAGTAAGATTTGATTAGACTTAGTGAGGTGTCTATGACACCGTAATGCTGTAACTTCATTAGCAATGTTTCATGATTGACGCAATCGAATGCTTTAGACAAATCACAGAATATTCCAATAGCATCTCGCTTTTTATCCCACGCATCAAATACATGTTTGATAAGCGCCACTCCAGCATCAGTAGTGGATTTCCCTTTTGTGAATCCAAATTGCTTACTGTGCAATATTTTATTCAGGTTTAAATGAGACAATAACTGAGTGAATATAACTTTTTCAAAAATTTTGCTGAGAGCAGGCAGTATAGAAATAGGTCTGAAGTTAGACGGGTCACTTTTCTCACCCGACTTGAATAACGGTATTATTTTACTGTATTTCATCATATCGGGAAATTGGCCGTCGTTAACACATTTATTTAATATTATTGCTAAGTGGGGTGCGATAGAATGTATTATATTTTTGATTATATCTACCGAGTCCTCAGTCGGTTTCATATTTAATTCTTTGAATGTTTTTAAAATTATATTAGAATTGACATGATTGAATCTAAAAGGCGTGTTGCACTTACCAAAATGAGACCTGAGGAGAGAAGCAGCGAGATGTGTACTGGAATTCAATTGATTGGTTGTTGTGACTGGTATATTAGAAAAGAAAGACTGAAATGTTTCTGCTACTTCAGAGTCAGAAACAAGTGGTTTGCCATCAATTTTAAGAGAGAGCTTGTTTTTTTTTGTTTTATTTTTACAAGTCTCTTTATTTATTATCTTCCATGAGATTTTACTTTTATTAGGGGCTTTTATTATTTTGTCTTTTAAATAATTTGATTTTGCCATTGCACATACTTTTTTGTATAAATTTGAGTATGTTCTGACATATTCAATTAAATTAGCGTTTTCAGAATTGGCTTTGATATCATATAATACAAACAGCCTCTTTCTGCTTTTATAGATGCCTGTAGTGGCCCAGTCACTGAATTTAGTTTTAGAAGTATCTAATTTAATTGTTTTTTTTTTAGTGAAAATCTGATTATATTCTTTTTCAACCACATTAAAAAGCATATTATAAAGCTGATTAGCATTTCCATCGTGACATGATAATGCAGGTACCTTTCTAGAAATATTTTCTTTAAATTTTTCTTTACGGTTTACAGTTATTGGCCTGCACACAAAGCTACATGAAGAGGGTGCATGACTGTATTCAAACATTACTAGTTGTCCACTATGATCTGAGTTTATTATGGACTTGTCTAATACATCACAGTTACAAAATATGTTATCTAAGCAAGTAGCTGTGGTTTATTCGTGTGGGTTCGTTAAAAAGATGATATAAATTGAATGATCTGAAAAGATTCAGAAACCGCACTGAGTTCTGAGAATTATCTAAAATATTGATGTAAAATCCCCGCACACAACCACTTTTTTTATTAGATGAACATATTTTTCTTAATACTTCTTCCATAATTGATTCAAATGAAGCAAAATTCCCAGATGGAGGCCTGTACACACAAACAATGACATGTCGTTCAAGCTCCGCACATGCTAGCTCAATAGTTCGCTCAAGTGAAAGTGAAACGACATCTTTGCGCTCTTTATATTTAATGGAATTATTTAATAAAATTGGTGACCCGCCTCTGATTGCAGACTTTCTCGTGAACGAACTACCGACGCTATAGTTGTCAATATTAATAATTAATTCATACTGTCTTAACCAGTGTTTCGTAATACATAATACATGAACATTCATTTTATTTTAAAATAATTCCAATTCAAGTAATTTGCCAGACAAACCCTGTATATTTTGATGAATAAGGTTTAGATTTTTAGGGTTTCTTTTTGTCATTGGTTTGCAAGAGGATTCCTGCCTCTACTATTGTCTCACATTGTAATTTAAATCATTTGGAATAAAATTATTTTGGGTAATCAAATTATTAATATTAAATGCTAACAGAGTAGCTATTTCTTTTTTAATTTTATCAGGCAAATAAAAAGTTTTGCCAGTCAACAAAAACTTATTATCTATAAATTTATTTGTGTCAAAAAACACAAATTTGTCACTATGACTAAAGGTCAGGTTGTATAATAATGTATTCAATAAATGAATACTGTTATTTTGGCTAGGTGTGTAGTACCTAGAAAAAGGGAAGGCACACATAAATTTTTTTTTACATGAAGCTCACAAAGGGTTGAGAATCTCTGAAGAAAATCTCTTTTCCTTATTTCTAAGGAATTCCCAATCATTAGTATGATGATTGAATCCTTACTAAATGTGCACTTACTCATCTTGTCAATAATTTGCTCTAATGAAGCGTTAGGCATACAATAATTTGTTACCATACATTTACATTTCTCATTTAGAAGAGGTCCACAACCAACTCCAATCCTATCAGAATAATTGTAACATTATTATTAGTATTGTTCATTACTGATGACAATAAGTTATTGTTGGTAGTGAGGTCCAGAAGCGGAGGTTCATCTTCCACCTGCAGGTCAGTGAGGCCGGGCTCTGTACCATGCTGACAGTTACACTGTTCTATAAATCGGGTAGCAGCGAGGATGTGTTCGCTTATTTGTCCTTGGGCTGAGTTATATTTGTCGGTCACACGCTGTAATGACCTATGCAGCCGCGAGATGTCAGCTTGCAGCTCCTGTGTGTCTCTTTCATACTTATGCCTACTCTCATCTAACTTCTTACTATATAATTCTCAACTATCAAGTAGGTCTACTCGCTGTTTTTTCAATAATATGTTTTTCTGGTGGCATTTTTGTTTTTTAACTAATTTTTCAGTTTTCTTAATATAATTATTTATTTTGACATATTTCTTAAGTCTATTTTGCTTGCCTAGTTTAACCCTATCATTCTCCAGACATGAGTTGTTACTTTGGATAGCCCCCCGCCCAGCTGGTGACCCGATCAACTCTTCATACAGGCTGTGGGTATGTAATGCCTCTTGACACCTCTTGTCTTCCTCATACTGTTGTATGACTTTGTTAGCGTCCACCTCAAGGTCTTGGATACGTTGCAGAGCCCTCTCGTAGGTCTCACTACACTGGTCAAAGCTGGCCACGGTGTCAAGTAGTTCATCTCGTTGCATCAGGACATCCATAAGCTGAGCATGGAGGTCCCCCAGTTCACACTTAAGTTGGGTGTTGTTGTTTATAATTTTAAGAGATTCCTCTTCATTGTCGTCCCGTTCTTTGAGGATTTGGGTGTTGATAAGTTATCTCCAACTAGTACTATGCCGCCCTCTTTCTTTTTGGCATAAGGAATTAATAATTCCTCCAATATTATAATTCCGAATTATAATATTTGTAAACCAATCTTCAAAACATAAAGAATCAAACCAACAGCTCCTAGATCTGTTATAGAGTGTACCAGGTGGACCACCTGTTATCCATGTATCCCACAAATGCTCAGCTTTATACACAACATATGGATTGAACAATGTACCATCAGCTGCACCAGCAAATATACTGATAGCACTTTTGGTTCAGTCTATAACTCGGGATATTTTTTGCCTCTTCTACAGATGTTTTTTTTTTATTTCTCGGTCATCAGTAAGGTTTGTTTCGTCGTAGTTGATTATTCAATCTGGAGAAATTCAATGCAGACTTCTTCAAAATTGACAAAAAACTTCTGTATTTTTTCCTTACTGGCTTCAGCTCTTGCTTAGGTACCAATAAAGCCCTTTTCCTGAACCAAAAAGCCCCTCTCCGAATTTATCGAAATATAACAAACATAGGACTAGCTCATCAAATCAAACTTACACGTAATAAATCGCAATAAAATGAAGGAAAACATTATAGACTTACCGAAACAAATGCAATAATAACATTACTTGGACGTCCTCAAGTTGGCACTACAATTTTTGACACATAAATGAACGACTTCGCAAATGTCCGTTTCTTCCTTTGACAATTGTCAGTTAAGCGGCTCTGATTGGGTAATTCGAAACAACACTAGCGCCGCGACAAAATAGTGACAACAAGTTGTGAGTGCGTTCCTAGATAAAAAAATATCACAGGTTAAATCTTTATTTTTTTTCCAAATAGCCCGTTATTTCTCAAATAGCCCCGTTTTACGGTACTTACGTTTCAAAGAAATGGTTCAAAATGTCGACCTCCTCGTTCAATGCACAAACCAGCTCGCCTGTAGGTAGACGTTCCTGTGTTACGCAGCATCTCTGGCGTCACAGTGTTAAATGCATTGATTATGCGCTGTTTCATTTCATCCCTGGATGAACACTGGACTGCATAAACAATGTTTTTTATGTGGCCCCATAAAAAAAAAGTCCAAAGGGGTTAGGTCCGGGGAGCGCGCAGGCCAGGCAACGCGCCCTCCTCTTCCTATCCACTGAGCGAAGCGCGCGTTTAAGTAGTTTCGCACATTAATTGCAAAGTGCGCTGGAGCTCCGTCATGCCAAAAATCACAAGATTTTCCATGACTAAATTCACGTAGGTACTTAGGTAGGTAGGTAGGCATTGGCATCACCGATAACTCATCATCGAGATCATTTCTCAGGAACTCTAAATAGTTCGCGCCGTTCAGGTTTTGGTCCAAGAAATGCGGTCCCACGAGCTCCGATCTCCGATGATACCAGCCCACACGATGATCCGCCACTGATGCTGGAACGGTGACTCGGACGATACATGGGGGTTAGTGTGCGACCAATAATGTTCATTGTGAACATTATTAATCCCCGCTCTAGTGAACGTTGCCTCGTCCGTCCAATGAATTCTGGAGGCAAAATCAGGTGAACTCTCGACTCCATTCTGTACTACTCACAAAATGACACGCGAGATAAAAAGTCAGCAGGATCAGCTCCTGCGTTCTGCTCAAATGATACGGGTGGTTGCCAGCTTCCAATGATAAGGCCATCCGCGGGTTATTTTCGAAGTGTTCTAGCATGCCTTCTTCGAAATCCGGATCTTGGGTAGAAGGACGGCCGTTCGAAGTTCCTGTATGGAACGAGCTAGTCGTATACAGCCGATGCGTCAGACGTCTGAAACTACGCAATGAAGGAAGTTGCCTACGTTCATGTGCTGGTCTATCTTCAATGAACCTTTGAAAGTACACCTCCCGTGCTGCACTCAAATTGCCGTTGGTAGCACCCACACAAATTAAAGAACTATGTACTAACTCCTAATAATTTAGTACTTATACCTTCCATCATCAGCTCAGCAGCAGTAACATAATGATCGCCGGACGCCATAAAACTTCAGAAAAATATGTAAAATGCGGTACATGTGAAGGTTCCCCTCAATTCTATTATTAGGGGATGATGTTAATTCTAAATCACGTTACGGTTTGCGACTTCTGTTTCTTAATTCTTGAATAACATTTTTGGCCTGGAGATATTCCACCTTATTATAAATTGAGATCCAAAGTTGTTACCGTATTAAAGCTCATGTCATCCCGTTCCAACACGCAATGTTAAAGAGGACCTTGTTACGGGACTCTCCTTAGTTCACGGTTTAGGATAAGGGGGATATTGACAATGTGGAAGTTCGGACTGATATTTGTTGTCGATGGTTTGCTGGTCCTAGTCACAGAGTACATTGTATTGTATAGTAATAGAGATACAACTCAACCATTTTTGGTGGCAATGCGTTGGGCTGCCTCTAAACACGAGTTTTGGAACTAATAGTGTGAATAGTATATAGATATAGGTATATTATCTATAGCATGGGTAGTTTTCAATTATGTTTATTATATTTGTTTTTGACATAGCTTTAGATATTTCTTATTCACTACAAAATATAGTAAATAAGAAATAGGTAAAGCTATGTCTAAAACACATTAGCTTAAGTATCTAATTATTATAATAGGGATTATTGTAATTTGAAAACTATTTTCGTTACAAAAATTAAAATACAACATATTATTTCGTATTTCACAAATGTTTATTTCTTTCTCTTCAAACACTTTGAATAATATTTCTTTGCTTTCATCTTGAACAAATCTTCATCATCATCACACTCTCTCCTGTTATTTAAAATTTTATTAATTTCTTTACAATAATTATAAATAAAAAATCTAGAAGTTATTTTTAACAAATAATTAATTAGATTTTCTTTATGTATATCACATTTTACATAGTCAAAATCAGTAAACATTAAACTATAGGTCTTTATCAATTCCATTAAATTGTTTTTATCCAAATTATTTTTAATTATACAGTAATTAATATCTTGCAAATTCGATATACAGTTTAGGAGAGAGTCGGTGGGACTACAAAGCCATTTTTTGTTTACATATTCCCTGTATTTAATATATTCGGGCTGATTATTTGATTCTAAATCTTTTTTACATTGTTTACACCCCTTAAAGACATTTTTTTTTTGCATTTCTTAAAAAGTAGCCGCTGACATATTGTAAGCCCCCTAATTTGCGGGGATCAGCGGCTTTTTCTTCAAGGGGTGTAATTATTACTTCAGGAATATTTTCCAAATTACAAATGGTTTGTTTAGTCCCACCATCAGTGATTAAAAGGTTGCTCAAGGCATAACAATTGTCAGTCTCACAATTCGCTCCTGGAGCATGGACACTGGAGAGGCTGTTTATTAAGAGTGTAGAATACGCCGATTCGAATTTCTCGGTTGATGGGTTTATGTCGCGGCATCCGTGACTCCTGATAGATCCAAAAAAGTTTTCAATTGGGTCCTGGTTGAGATGCCGCAACCAAATTGATGTTATGTTATGTTTTGATTTTATGGTTTCTAATAAATGTTCAATACCTTCCAAAGTCCATACCCAGTTTTTTAAAGTGGGTACATGCTCCTCCTTATTGGTTTTTGAATTTATAAATTTCATATTTTTTATCATTGGTTTTGCTGTGTCCCATACGCGGTGATGTAATGAATTTGGCGTCACAGGTCCCAGGAGAGGCTTCCCATGTTTTTTCTTTTTGCCGAAGCTTCCATTCACCGAGTCGAACAATTCATCGAAAAATAGAAGTATGTCAGCAGTTTCTTTTGCCTCCGGCGGAATTATACATTTATCTGTAATATAAATTTATTTTATTTCATTCGAAATTGTCATGAGAATGAGAAATTTGCTTTGTTAATGGATTGCAAGTAAAAATCGCATGCCACACAATGCCTCATGTAAATAGTAATATTATAACAGACAATAGGATTCAATCAAGTAAGCAAATATCGTATTTTTTTTAAAAGAATCCGTAATATATATTGAACAATAATTATTTATCATTTATAGTACGCAGTACTAGCGAAAATCTTAAAGATTTTTAATTAGAAAACTCAAGTCCCAGTCGAGCGTGTCGGAGGTTGAATTTTTCCAATTAAAATCTTAAACAAAAATATTATAGTAAACTACTAAACATACTATATCTAACTCAAAGATAATTTTGAGAATAAGTTGCTCACCTGCAAGATAGCCCATATTTGATCCCACAGTTTTGCTGAACACCTGTGTGGCGTATTTTACTTTTTGTTTTGGAATTTTAGAAGCATTGCAATGGTAGTCCGTTAATTTGGGGACTAATCGAATCCCTCTATACCCTGGATTTTCATTATGTAGGTCAGTAATGTGACTCCATTTTGCAGTGCATTCTTTTCCATCTTTAATATATTTTAAATTTTTTGTCAATAGATTGTTACGAATGCATTTTATGAGATGTGGTGGATCGTAAAGCGGAATAATCTCTTGATCATTAATAAAAAACGAATTATGTCGTGCTTCTTTGCCTTGTCTTAAACACTGTGCTTCAGTTTCTTGCATAAGTAATTTTATGCATTGCATATTGTTTGTGCCTTGGTCGCAAACAGTCGCTACCACGATCAGACCAGCATCCTGCAATTCACGAATTACGGCTTTCAATTGTTTCGCCAACTCAGGTCCCTTTGTAGCAGCTTGCGAGAATGTAAATGCCACAGGCTGCTTATAGTTTTTAATCAAGCCTCTGATAATGAAAACTTGGGCATGATCTGCATACTCGGGGCGAGTTTCAGTTCCATTGGTGACAAAACCACTGACTTCGTCCCGTCTCTCATTATAAGGCCACATTTGCTTTCAATGTCATTTCATCAAAAAGTATCCAGTGTTTTCAAAAATTGCGGATGGGATACCACATTTTGCATGGTCTTTATTTTTAATGTTTGTTTTTTGATGTTACTGCGGCATTTACGCCTGTTTGTATAAGTTTTCTACGTAAACATTCCTCTACATGGGATATAGGAGTGCGTCGTTTTGTTTTTTACACTAATTTGGCCCTGCTGTAACAATAATTAAAACATTAATAATTTATTAATTGGATAGATTTTTATAATTTTATAGTTTTATCGTTATACCCATTATTAATCACATTATAATCGTCATTAAATTATTAAGTTTTACTAGGACTCACCACTAATTTCCTTCATTTGATCATCTTTCAAGATATTTTGAGGTATTTGTGCAACCGAATCCACATTTTGAGACTCAAGGACAGGTCGTGAAAACAAAAATGAAGACAATTTGAACTATGTAAGTTTCATGTAAATCTTCATGGTTCAAGGTCCCTCAAAACAGGATTTATGAAACCATGAAATAATTACTCATAACATAATATTAAAAAGAATTTTAACTTAATAGTCATAAGTGTCATAGCTTGCACCATTCTATTTTTTTCAACCATTAGCTCGGCGGTGAAGGAAAACATCATGACGAAACCTGCACGTTTCAGATGGATTCTAAAACGTGTAATCATTATTCAGTTGGTCTGGTTCCCCTATTAAAGGGTCGCTCATAGTGATTAGTAGGCCCCTCGAATCTTGAATCATGGCTTAAGCGTACCCTGGGCTCAAAAGCGACAGCTTTGGACTCAACGCAAATTACACGTTAATAGAAGTTTAAAAACAGTTTTTAAAGTAATATTAATTTATAAAAAAGTTGACAAAACTTAACAAGCACAAGCTTAACCAATATACCAAAAAAAAGTCTATCAAATAAGTTATTTTTAAATTTAAGTTCGAAACTACATATTTATAAGTTTACAACTGATATTTTACGAGTGTGAAATTAAGAAAAGTAATAACTCACCAGGCATGTTTTTCGTGGGAATTGCTATATTACTTTTAGATTTTTCCTAGATTAGACTAGATTTTTGCCCCTTCAGCTTGCTGAGAGAATGCCATTCTCTCCAACAAGTCCCAAAGCACAGGAACACTATCGCAAGTCTCGCATTTAGTATGCACCAGTATGGAAATATTCTGCAGATAGCAAGCTTTACATCGTTTTCGAGCGTTTCTACCAGGACCGTAGAAGGGCTCGTGCACAACATCCCGCCTGAGCCTCATGACTTCTTCTAGTTGCTGTCTAATCGCTGAAGGACTGTGGTGTTGCTCATCCACCAGAGATTTAGCTAGCTCATAGCGGAATTCACGATACGTTAAAGCGTGCATGCTGCGGCGCCTCAACGAGCTGGTGTACATCACGAAAGCGTTGTGAATGCTTACGTTCAGCAGCCTTTTAAACATCTTCACATATCATTTCACTCCTCGCTTTCGCTCCAACAGATACATTGAGAGTTTTTGATCTTTCAGATCAACCCCTCCCATTGTATTGTTGTAATCTTTCACAGATACAGGCTTCACTAGCGGTTTCCCGGCCTTCGATCCAGTATAAGTTTCGGCGGTGTGGTAGGTTGATATCATAGTCACCAGTTTGGCGTCTTTCCATGCAACGATAGAAACATCACCTAGTGGTGATGGGTACTATCATAGGCGAGCCAAGATAGTACCCTTTCCCACTCTCTTCGGGATTTTACTGATGTCATCAGGCACATGCTTACGATTTACTCGTAATGTTCCCAAACTATCGAATCCCAGAGATTTCAGATACCTTGCTAACGACGGACAATTATAAAAATTTTCCATGGTAGTAGTAAATAGATTGGGAACTTTAACTCGACGATGTATCACTGAGGCGAGCCCTAGCTCGCCCTAGCTCGCCCTGGCTCGCCCTGGCTCGCCTCAGTGATACATCGTCGAGTTAAAGTTCCCAATCTATTAAAAGACCGTAAAGATTGGAGCCTCCGTTAGAGTCTCTGATCCCTAACCGTTCGCACAGCTTGGAACTGCAGTTAGAGCCTCCTTTAGTGTCTCCGATGTATCTTATGTAACCTCAGTTGATTATTAGAAAATCCAATAACTCAGCATCAAAGTAACCATTGATAACAGAACATTTATTAGCATTGTACTTCCTGAAAGTACATTTAAAACGATGATATTGTAAGTTTAGCTCATTCAATTGTTACTAATGCAACACTGCACTCGCGCTGAAACCGGAATCATGAAGTTTGTTAAACAAAAAGAATCACTTAAATTAGATTGCATCTGTCCTGCATCATCTAATGTCCCTCGACGGCATGGAAATTTATTACCAAGTACAATACGTTGTATTGTGTGCGGTCCATCTAATAGTGGAAAAACCAATTTAGTAATAAGTTTATTATTGCATAAAAATGGACCAAGATTCCGTAACCTTTATGTGTATTCAAAGTCTTTATATCAACCTAAATATTTATATCTTGAAAAGGTTTTGAATATGGTACCTGGAACATCATTTAATAAATACAATCATAATGGAGACATTTTAAGCCTCCATGATGCTTTGCCTGATTCAATTATTATTTTCGACGACGTTGCTTGTGGGAATCAAAACAACATTAGAGATTATTTCGCCATGGGACGTCATAAAAATATAGATTGTTTTTACATCAATCAAACTTACACGAAAATACCAAAACAACTTGTACGGGACAATTCTAATCTCGTCATTCTATTTAAACAAGATGACATTAATTTGAAGCATGTTTATGAAGAACATGTGGGATCAGACATGTCATGGTCCCGATTCCGTGAGATGTGCTCAACCGTTTGGAATAAACCATTCAACTATCTTGTTATTAATAAGGATTGTGGCAAAAATAACGGATGTTACCGATTGGCTTTTGATACCTTCATAGTGATAGAGGAACATACATAAAAGACGGTTGTGTTATCTATTAACCAGTCTCATTCATGGTTTGAAACCGAGCGGAATACTTCGAAATGGAGAAAAACCTTAAAGAACAAATAGTGAAATCAGCAGCAGCTGTTAAAAGAAAAGTTGCCATGATAAAAGATATTGAAAATACAAACAATAAAACATTAGAAACAATATTAAAACCAATTGTTTGATCCTCTAACACTGTTGACCAATAAAAAATATGACACTCCTCTTAAGGTAGAAGATCACTGTGAACCAGTGATGAAAAAAATTAAAAATGACAATAATCAGTCATTTGAAGACGAAAATCAGTCATTGTTTGTCTCTGATGAAGATTATAATGAATCTGCTAGTGAGGAAGATGAAGATGATGAACAAGAGCAATACAATTACAACAAAACCCTTGTTGTGTCACCGTCCGAAGACCATAACATTAGCGAAGGATCATTCAAATCTCTACAGTCCTCGCCAAGTCTTAAAAATCAATCACTGTCTTGGTCAACATCGTCTGAAGTAATGAAAGATGTTCCATTTGGAGTCAGAAATGAACGAGGTAAATTATTACTCGGGAAAACTCGTGTCTATGACGACGGTGGTATTCTTAAAATAGGAACACTTACTGTCAAAAAAACTGATGGCTTAAAAGAACTTTTGTTCAAAAAGAAACCAAATTTAGATGTAGTAACAGATGATGATTTACAATATTACAAATTACTTCTAATAGAAACCAATGCTCATCGTCGTAATTGCGAATCATCAAAACCCATTAACAGCAACAAAGGATTTAAATATACGAATGTAATTAAGCCTTTGTTCAAATTCTCTAGAAATCCAACTACAAGTGTTGAAAGTATTCCACAAGGTAAAGGCATTTCACTTTTAAAGACAGTGAAATCAGATACTGATCTAGTTTACTGGGATGATCCAAACGAATTAGTTGAACGATTAAAGTTACTACTTGCATCTTGGGAAGCAGGTAACACTGGCGTAAATAACGAAATAATTGCAATTATTTCGGAACTTCATGAAGCTGGTATCATAAATGTAGAACATATAAAGAAGAAACCTGGAAAATTGAGTAGTCTTCTTTTAAGAGTCAACCATCAAGACAGCAATGAACATAGATAAATTTGGTCATCATGTCCATAAACGTTTACGATTGACAGAATACATTGGAAACTACAATGAAACATTGGTGAAATCTGTTACCGGACACTACGATTTAAAATCTTCTAAATTAAAAGGGTTATCATATCCAACTGAAGACGACGAAGCAGTTAACAAAGCTTATTTAGACAAAACGGTTCAAGAATTAAGAAATGATGTTGAGAAAATTAAGCTGGAACTGAAATTACATTTGAAGAATTTGGAAACCTTTACAACAGACCATTTGAATAAATCATTTTATTCAAAGTCTGAAATAGATAATCTAATTCATGTGAAAATAAAGAAAAATGAGCAAAAAGGACATAATTGATGAACTTCACAAATCAGCCAGAAGAAATTTCCCACGTCGTTGCACAGTTATAAAAGGAACCGATGATCTTTGGCAAGCCGACCTCATAGATTTACAAAAATATTCAAACTTTTAATAAAGGCTACAAATACATATTGGTAGTGATAGATACATTGTCAAAGTATGTATGGACAAGTTCCCTAAAATCGAAAGAAAAAAACTGTGTTGTCAACGCTATGCACCAGATATTTAAAAATTCATCTAGAAAACCTAAATATTTGCAAACAGATTTGGGCAAAGAGTTTTATAATGATATCTTCGGTCAACTGTTACAAAAATATAATGTAAACCATTATTCTACTTACTCCGTGAAGAAAGCATCTATTGTAGAGCGAGTCATACGCACTCTAAATCACACATCTTCAAACTTTTCAGTTTATACGGCTGTTATCGATGGGTGGGTAAATTATTAAATACTGTGATAGAGAACTATAACAGCACTATTCATCGCATAACAAAATTTAAGCCGAAAGATGTAAATAAGACAAATGAAAAGGTTGTATTGTGTAATATTAGTAAGGCGTACAGAATCGAAAAACACTTGAAACCCAAGTTTCAAGTTGGTGATCATTTACGTATTAGCAAATTTAAAGCAGACTTTTACAAAGGTTATACTCCCAACTGGTCAACTGAAGTATTTACAGTAGTAAAGGTAAATGATACAAACCCACCAACTTATCATTTGGAAGATAAGCATAAGCAGGTTATATTAGGGACTTTTTATGAGTACGAATTACAAAAAACTAAGTATCCTGATATTTACCTTATCGAGAAGATTATCAAAAGAAAAGGTAATAAATATTTTGTGAAATGGCTGGGCCTCAGCAACGAAGAAAACAGTTGGATAGACAGGAATGAGATTGTTTTGTAAAACATATAAATATAACTTTAATCCAAATCTATTTCATTCTAACGATATCAATGAAGGGGGGAAGTGGTATTATAGACAGCGTGATTAACCATTTACCGTTCGAGCTACATTTACCTGGATATCAATTTTGTGGTCCTGGAACAAAGCTACAGAAACGTTTGAAAAGGGGAGACAGAGGTATAAATAATTTAGACAAAGCTTGTATGTATCACGATATTGCTTACAACGACAACGATTTAAACATTCGACGAAAGGCTGATAAAGAACTTATGGAAATGGCTCGGAAAAGATTGAAAGCTAAAGATGCTAAAAAGGGTGAAAAAGTTGCATCATGGATAGTCAAAACATGCTATGAAACCTAAACTCAAGGCTGGTACACGTGGTGCT